>RJWK010073661.1:0-10199 GCA_004363435.1 Platanista minor | reverse complement strand
CCTTTCCTGCTTCACAGCTCCCTCCCACTGGGGCCGGTCCCGTCCCTATCCTCTGTCTCTGTTTTTAGGGTTTTTTTGTTTGCCCTACCCAGGTAAGTGTGGAGTTTCTTGCCTTTTGGGAGGTCTGAGGTCTTCTGCCAGCGTTCAGTAGGTTTTCTGCAGGAGTTGTTCCACGTGTAGCTGTATTTCTGGTGTATCTTCAGAAACAGTCACACTGAAGGGTTAGAGCTTCAATATATGATGAGAGGGGAGCATCCTTCAGTCCACAGAATTCTATATGTCCCATGAAACATGCATGTTCAGGTCAAACTCCAAGCAGTTCACAAAAAATCCAAACTTTAATGGATCTTTGATGTGGATCTTGGAAAGACATCAGTGGAAACCCACAGCTCACTGTTGGGCCCGCAGGAAATACTTCTCATCTCTTGCCACCATGTCTTTTTTCTTTTCCTTTGTGCTTCATCTGGTTTCCCTTGCTCCGAGCGCGCGGAGCTCAGAGGCCTCCTGTGATTTCTTAATCAAAGATTTGTCATCAACACAAACAAAACCAAAAACCTTTTGCAAAAGAAGAAATATTATTATAATGCTAATTCCTTAAATGCTCTTTGATTAGATCTAGTGAGGAAAATGTTTATTTATTTGCATAAATAAACTTGAATCCCAACATGATTTGTTACCCATTTTGTGGCCTTGGGGTAATTATTTTACCCTTTTGTTATTAATCACCCTTCTGTAACATGTAAATGTAAATTTATAATATGTCTATTGGAATACAAACTGTGTACATTAGATTATGTATATTTCAATTATATATTGCACATACATAAAACTATATAAATCTAGACACAACGTATGTATAAGTCGATAGTGCAATTAGCTATGCATAGTCTTTGTCAAATATCTAATAAAACTTGTTTATTTAGTTTTAGGAGACAATTTATAAACAGACCTTACTTTCAAATTATTTCTACCTCTTAAAAATAGCTTTGCCTGTCTTAGATTAGGTGACCATAGGTGTGTGGGTTTATCTATGGGCATTCTGTCTTGTTCCATTGATCTGTATTTATGTTTTTGTGCCAGTACCATACTGTTTTGATTACTGTAGCTTTGTAGTATAATCTGAAGTGAAGGATCCTGATTCCTCCAGCTCCAATCTGCTTTCTCAAGATCGCTTTGGTTATTTGGGGTCTTTCGTGTTTCCATACAAATTGTAAATTTTTTTGTTGTAATTCTGTGAAAAATGCCATTGGTAATTTGATAAGGAATGCATTGAATCTATAGATTGCTTTGGATAGTATAGTCATTTTCACAATATTGATTCTTCCAATCCAAGAACATGGTATATCTTTCCATCTGTTTGTGATGTCTTTGATTTATTTCATCAGTGTCTTGTAATTTTTTGAGTGCAGGTCTTTTGCCTCCTTAGGTAGGTTTATCCCTAGGTATTTTTGTTGTTGTTGCTGTTGTTGTTGTTGTGATAGTAAATGGGATTGTTTCCTTAATTTCTCTTCCTGATCTTTGTTGTTAGTGTATAGGAATGCAAGAGATTCCTGTGTATTAATTTTATATCTTGCAACTTTATCAAATT
The DNA here is from genome assembly GCA_004363435.1 of Platanista minor. NCBI lineage: Eukaryota > Metazoa > Chordata > Mammalia > Artiodactyla > Platanistidae > Platanista > Platanista minor. The sequence continues at coordinate 8,611 of RJWK010073661.1, read as the reverse complement.
CACTGATGAGCTTAGTAGTTTCCTGGTAGCATCTTTAGGATTTTCTGTGTATAGTATCATGCCATCGGCATACAGTTTTACTTCTTCTTTTCCAATTCGTATTCCTTTTATTTATTTTTCTTCTCTGATTGCCGTGGCTAGGACTTCCAAAACTGTGTTGAATTATAGCAGTGAGAATGGTCATCTTTGTCTTATTCCTGATCTTAGAGAAAATGCTTTCAGTTTTTCACCATTGAAAATGATGTTGGCTGTGGGTTTGTCATATGTGGTCTTTATTATATTGAGGTAGTTTCCCTCTATGTGCACTTTCTGGAGAGTATTATCATAAATGTGTGGTGAATTTTACAAAAGCTTTTTCTGCCTCTATTGAGATAATCGTATGGTTTTCATTCTTCAATTTGTTAATGTAATGTATCACATTGATTGATTTGCATATATTGAAGAATCCTTGTAACCCTGGGATAAATCCTACTTGATCATGATGTATGATCCTTTTAATGTGTTGTTGGATTCAGTTTGCTAGTCTTTTATTGAGGATTTTTGCATCTATGTTCATCAGTGATATTGGCCTATACTTTTCATTTTTTGTGATATCTTTGCCTGTTTTTGACATCAGGGTGATGGTGGCCTTGTAGAATGAGCTTGGGAGTATTCCAAGACAGTCTCTTCAATAAGTGTTGCTGGGAAAACTGGATAGCTAAATGTAAAATAATGAAATTGGAACACTCCCTGACACCATACACAAAAAATAAACTCAAAATGGATTAAAGACCTAAATATAAGACTAGACACAATGACACTCCTAGAGGAAAACATAGGCAGAACACTCTTTGACATAAGTTGCAGTAAAATCTTTCTTGATCCACCTCCTAAAGTAATGAAAATAAAAATAAACAAATGGGACCTAATTAAACTTAAAAGCTTTTACACATCAAAGGAAACCATAAACAAAACAAAAAGACAAGCTTCAGAATGGGAGAAAATATTTGCAGATGAAGCAACTCACAAGGGATTAATCTCCAAGATATACAAACAGCTCATGTAGCTCAATATCAAAAACCAAACAACCCAATTAAAAAATGGGCAGAAGACCTAAATAGACATTTCTCCAAACACATACAGATGGTCAAAAAGCACATGAAAATATGCTCAACATCACTAATTGTTAGAGAAAATGCAAATCGAAACTACAATGAGGTATCACCTCACACCAGTCAGAATGGCCATCATCAAAAAGCTACAAACAATAAATACTTGAGAGGGTGTGGAGAAAGTTAACCATCTTTTGCTGTTGGTGGGAATATAAATTCATACAGCCACTATGGAGAACAGTATGGAGGTTCCTTAAAAAACTTAAAATAGAGCTACCATATAACCCAGGAATCCCATTCCTGGGCATATACCTGGAGAAAACCATAATTTGAAAAGATACATGCACCCCGGTGAGCATTGCAGCACAATAGCCAGGACATGGAATCAACCTAATTGTCCACCAACATACACAATGTATATGTATATACAATATATACACATATACAATGGAATATTACTCAGCCATTAAAAAGAACAAAATAATGCCATTTGCAGCAACATGGATGGACCTAGAGATTGTCATACTGAGTGAAGTAAGTCAGACACAGAAGGATGAATGTCATACAGTATCACTTACATGTGGAATTTTAAAAAAAGTATACAAGTGAAGTTATTTACAAAACAGAAGTAGAGTCATGAATATAGAAAGCAAACATGGTTACTAGGGGATTAGGGAGGGAGGGATAAACTGGGAGATTGGGATTGACATATACACACTATTATATATAAAATAGATAACTAATAAGAACCTGCTGTATAGCATGCAGAACTCTACTCAATACTCTGTAATGGGAAAGGAATCTAAAAAAAAAAAAGAGTGGCTATATGTATATGTGTATCTGATTCACTTTGTTGCATAACTGAAACTAACACAACATTGTAAACTATAGTACAATATATACTTTTTTTAAATAGCTTTGCCATGTGTGGGTGAATTTCTTAACTCTAAAATGTTAGAAGCACTTGTGACACCAAACTGCAATTATTTCTCTATCTGTCCTTATAGTTGATGTGGAACTCCTATAGTGCATGAGAAGTGTTCTTGCCATCTTTGTACAATTAGCACCTAGCACAGAGCCCAGCATATACTAGTACTTAATACAGGCTTATTGAATACAAGTTAAAATAAACAAAAACCTGTGTCATCATCCTCTCCCTAATGGTACACTGGCACAATTAGATTGGGAAAAATATTGATTTGGGATAAACAGAATTTACTTTTGAATTCTAAAGACAGGAAGACTCAAACAGCAGAACTTAAATGTTAACATGCATTAGAATCATCTGGACCTGGGAGATATGAAAATGCCCACTCTGATTTAGGAGATATAAGGACCAGCCTGAGATTTTGAATTTTAACAAACTCCAAGGCAATGCAGTAACTGAACAGAGCATCACACTTCGTGTAGCAAGTATCTAGACCATCCATGTATCTAAATAATACTGAGTTAGCTGAAATATTTTGCACATATAAAAACAATTCAAGCGATTGCATGCTTTGAAGAATATTTAAGTTTTTCTCATATTTTTAATTTCTAAATTACTTTATTAACCAAAGATACATAACTAAGCACCATGTAGCTATGGATGAAGGAATTATGACTAGATTTGAAATTTATAGTAAGCACCAACAACCTGCATTTTAAACTGCTTTTGTGTCTGCTGTACTTATGATGTTACAAGGATAGAGCTGCCCATTTTCCAAAATGAAATAGTCAGGAAATTAGCAAGCATTTTTTATTCGGTACATGGGCCTCTCACTGTTGTGGCCTCTCCCGTTGCAGAGCACAGGCTCTGGACGCGCAGGCTCAGCGGCCAAGGCTCACGGGCCCAGCCGCTCCGCGGCATGTGGGATCTTCCCGGACCGGAGCACGAACCCGTGTCCCCTGAATTAGCAGGCGGACTCTCAACCACTGTACCACCAGGGAAGCCCAAGCTAGCATTTTAACAGTCAAAAACTGATGCACTAGGTCATGATCTGGGCTGCGTTTATCAATCCTGTAAAAATAATTCAGCGCAGCTTAAGGAGACTGCTTGTCTGTTTATTCCAAACAAAGTGATAGGATGGAAAATGTAAATGGGTTTGTTGTTGCTGAGATTGTAGTTTAGCCTGAGCGATCCCCTCTTTGAAATGTGAACAGCTATTTAGAGCAAATCAATCTGCTTCAGAGACATCTATTCATCTTAACCACAATAAAGCTGACATTTGAGTCAAGACTCCATTTAATAATACCACAACATAATTAGATGTTCATCTTGTGACAAGACATGTAAATACATAGGTAAAAATTTGAAATAGAGTGACATTTATTTTGATGAAATAAAATAGTCTAAAGTGTGAAGGAAAGTGAGATGATTAAAAATTGCCATTTAGTAAAGAAAAACTAGTCGGCTTGCTTTCTTTAGTTTAGAGACAGAGATATGTAAGAAAAGACTTTTTCTGAAACTTAGTCACAGGGCACCTCAATTGTTATTCAAGGCATCTGGAGGCCATTCACTGCACTTTACAGAGAAACCAGTTCTCTAATATATTTCTAGAATTTCTTACATAGTCTATTTTTACACACAAAAGTGAATACAAATGTCAATTTATGTGCAAAGAGGATCTAATTAAGGCTTAAGTATTGGTACTTTGGACATGCCTAAAGATATCTATATTTATGTAAATTTTAGTATCATAAATACAAAGACTTTTCAAGTTAAATATATATATATATGTTTATTTTTTTACAAGAGAGGCAAAATATAATATTCATGCACTTATGCAAAAACCCATGTTTAGGCCAAGGGAAAAACTGATCAGCACTGCTAAAACTGAAGTATGTTTTGGCACACATCACAAGGAATGCCTAAGTACCAGCTGATACATGAACTTCACATTGCACACAGAAAAGGGAGATCAAAGGTATGTTCACATGTTTGCATTTTATAAAAATTGAGTATGTGAAATGTGGGAACCATAGATAAGTATCTAAGGAAACAGAAGTCCGAATACATTCTCTGCAAAGTTACACAAAATATTGATATTTGATTAAGAATAGGGCTACAGCAGGGAGATCAGCTCGGTTCTTTGTGACCACCTAGAGGGGTGAGAGGATGGGGGGGAGACACAAGAGGGAGGAGATATGGGTATATATGTATATGTATAGCTGTTTCACTTTGTTATAAAGCAGAAACTAACATACCATTGTAAAGCAATTATACTCCAATAAAGATGCTAAAAAACAAAAAAAGAATAGGACTACAAGTGAAGTTCTATTTTTCCATAGAATCAACTATTGATCTAGTCTGTGTTTCTCCAAAACAGAGTACCCTTTTGGTATAACACAGTAATTGGACAGCCATTAAATTTTACCATTTAACGAATGACAATTGCTCCAAATATTGCTTTTTTTGTGTGTGTGTGGTATGCGGGCCTCTCACTGTTGTGGCCTCTCACTGTTGTGGCCTCTCCCGTTGCGGAGCACAGGCTCCGGACGTGCAGGCTCAGCGGCCATGGCTCACGGGCGCAGCCGCTCTGCGGTATGTGGGATCTTCCCGGACCGGGGCACGAACCCGTGTCCCCTGTGTCCCCTGCATCGGCAGGCGGACTCTCAACCACTGCGCCACCAGGGAAGCCCCAAATATTGTTTGTTTTAAACAAATCATAATTTCCTTGTTGAATCTGGATTATAAATTTATAAAAAAAATTTTTTCAAAAGTCAATAGATAAATTTATAGTATTTTATGGCTGTAGCCCAAGGCATTAGAATTATTATTATTATGTCCAAACTATCAAATCAAAGTACAAATAAAAAATGAGAAAGGTGATTTTTTTTCCAAAAAACAACAAAAAATCTTTAGGTCTCCAGATGAAGTCTCTGCTAATGCTGGCTAGGAAATAATCTGCTTTGCCCTATATAGATGGGGAAAGGGATTGAATTGAGGAAATATTTGTGTGGTAAATGATTAACAGATTTAATTAACATATTCTGCTTCTAAAATGAGGCAAGTTTTCATGCAGTCATGTTCAGAAAAAGTTGTTTGCTCCCTGTGTGTGTATTTTAACAGCTAGATTAAACATTCAATGAAACTTGATGAAACAACTTCTGAGGAACCAAGGGAAAAAATAAGGAGAATGCATTTTTGGTATTTAGGACACAAAAACTTAGCCCTAGATTTACCTCATTCTTATAAGACCTCTATTGAATTCTAGTCACTAGAAAATATAGGCTGGTCAAGATTAATCTGTGAGTGGCTTTAAAAACTTGCTGAGGATTTGATATGGAGTATTTCATGCACTGTCAGAGAACAGGAGTGCAGAGAGCTGGTAGAAAGAATGTGTACTAGGTGATGAAACTTGCTGACTATTGGAGAGGAGCCATGAGTCAATCAATGCAAAGAAGCTGAACAGTAAAAATCAGAATGACTGGGATAAACTAGGAGCATGGGCAGCTAAGTGGCTTATGGAAATTCAATGTAGGGAAATGAAAGCTAACGAAGCTGGAACATAAAAAGAACAGGAAAAAGGAATCTTCCTGTAATGGCAATATTACCAATTTTGCAAAGTAGAAGATTTAGAAATCAGATAAAAATGTGTACTGTGGTTTCACAAAGCACTTTCATCAAGTTTCACTTTTCTATGCATACCCTGAGCACTTTCCGAATTGGGGCCTCATATTAAAAATTCAGTGGTAAACATTTCAACTTAAAAGAAATAAAATAGGAATAATGAAGCAAATTAAAGGGATACTATAATAAGATGTCACAGATGCACACAAATATGTCAAGAAACATGCTGCAAGCCCATGCTTGTGAAAATACTTTAATGAGGGGGCAGAAATCTCAAGGCTGTGGATGCAAAGCCAATTAGAACATTAATTAACTGCACATTTGGTTCATGCAAATTGACTAATGCAGTTAAGTGCATGATTTAAATTTATTTCATTTTTTGTTGATTAACTATTTGAAGTAATAGTATTAACCATTTTTATCCATTTTGAAAAGCTGAACATAGGCTCAAAAATCAATTAAATAAATATTTTAAAACTATTTTAGGTAAGGTGAATAAGAGAATTTATGAACTGAATTCTAGATTATCATCTTTACTGTTAAAAATAAATAAAAATAAGTGACAAAACAGAAATAGAGTCACAGATGTAGAAAACAAACTTACAGTTACCAGAGAGGAAAGGGTGAGGAGAGACAAACTGGGAGAATGGGACTGACATATACACACTACTACATATAAAATAGATAACTAATAAGGACCTACTGTATAGCACAGAGGACTGTACTCAATACTCTGAAATGACCTATATGGGAGTGCATATACTTACATGTATAACTGATTCACTTTGCTGTACACCTGAAACTAACACAACATTGTAAATCAGTTAAACTCCAATAATTTTTTAAAATGTGAGTAAAAAAAAATAAGTGGAAAAGCGATATAGTCCCTTGATAAAACCAATATCTTCTCCAGTGTACCCATTTGTTAAATTGAAACTAAAATATAAAGGTGGCCACACATCTAGGCTTAACTTGTCATTTTTCTGAGTCATTATATATAAAGTACCTATTGGGGATCACAATTTAGATATCCTATTTTTTATGTTTAAATAATTAATCTTTATTGAAGTGTAGTGATTTACAAAATTACATTAGTTTCCGATATACAGCATAGTGATTCAGTATTTTTATAGATTATATAGATGTCCTTTTGACAATTAAAATCAGACTAGCTCAAGATCAGAATCAAACTCATATGGAAGACATAATGACTCCATAGCAAGATCCCCATGTAAATCTCCCACAGGGTATACAAATTCTGCAAATAAGCAAAAACAGCAAAATATTCTCATTTTCAATCACATTCCAGATCTTGGAGTTACCATCATTAAAACAACTGGTGAACAGCAGCAGAAGAGTACTATGTAGTCTTTACTGTAAGTTATGAAACCTCTTATTATGTTAAATAAACTAGGCCCTCAGAAGATGGGAGTGTATATTAATTACTTTGGACATGTGCAAGAAATAAAATCTCTAGCCTTGGATTTTAAAAAAATCGAATGTAATCTAAATTTTAATCAAATACATTAAGATATTGAATATAGTACATATCAAAGGCAACCAAATTCAGAACTCTTCAATTTCCTCATTTTAGTCAGTATTTTTATAGTCACCTTTTTTGTGTTTACAACTTGAGATATAATTATCCATTTTTAGTAAGCCTAGATATTTCTTTCTCCAGTCTTTTATATTCACCATCCAAAAGCTGCTCCTCTCAACCAATCAACACACACACACAGACACACACACACACACACATGCACACACACACACACACACACCCCTTAATTTAAATTTAAATCCATTTCTGAAGACTAATGGAGACTAAACTTTTAATCACTTATTACCAGTAAGATCTTTTTCCCAAATTATATCCCTGTGCTAATCTACTAATAAGTCATTTCCATTACAAAACACAACAGCTAGAGCTTTCCTGGTGGCGCAGTGTTTAGGAGTCCGCCTGCCGATGCAGGGGACGCGGGTTCGTGCCCGGTCCGGGAAGATCCCACATGCCGTGGAGCGGCTGGGCCCATGAGCCATGGCCGCTGAGCCTGCGTGTCCGGAGCCTGTGCTCCGCAATGGGAGAGGCCACAACAGTGAGAGGCCTGCGTACCGCAAAACAAACAAACAAACAAAATACACAACAGCTAAAAAATAGATAAAAATATAAACAAAAGTTATAATATAAAGAAATTATAATTTACAACCCATAACCAATAGAATCATCCTCCCTGTGCTATAAAGCAGAGGTCCTGAAAGTGTGGTCCAGCATCAGCATCACTTAGGAATTTTTAGAAATGCAAGTTATCAGATCCCATTGAGACCTATTAAATAAGACTCTCAGGTACGGCAGCCAGCAATCTGTGTTTTAACAAACCATCCATATGTATTTTTGGCCAGTAAAGTCTGAGAACAACTGATATGTAATCTCAAATGTTCACATTCTAAATATTGCTTTAGTTCTCCTGCAACCTAAATTAATAATGAAAAATATATAACAAATGCAGCTACCTCCTGCAGCACGAAAACCCTGTTCCTATAAAATTATTCATCTTAATCTATCTCCTGAACTAATGCAATGACATATAAACAGGTCTCTCCAAGCTCACACAGCTGCTAGAGTGATTTTGCCAAAACAGGAATTAGATCATATCGTTTTTCCAGTAGATTTCTATCCCACAGAATAAATTCCTATAAAGTCATGTTACCTGGCAACTATTAACTTCTCAATCTCACCTCTTACCACTCTCTTGTTCCTTTTTTCATGTTCTTCAAGATATCTTCATGACTTTACATTTTATTTTATTCAGCACTTTGTTCAAATGTCACCTGTCCTCCATGATTACCCTCTAAGATAACAGATACTGCACTTTCACTGAAAAGCTCCATTTATCTTTACTTTTTTTATTTTTATATAGTAGTTATTCCTACCTGGACTTACATGTCCCTGTGCTTTTTTTTTTTTTTT
>RJWK010073660.1:0-10200 GCA_004363435.1 Platanista minor | reverse complement strand
TTGGTTACCTTTAAGGGAATGGAGCTTGACTGGGAGGCAGCCATCCCAACAGGTCTGTCCCTTTACAGTGTCTGGCCCCTAGTCTCTTCCAGAAGTGGGGCCAGTTTTCCACAAGTCTGTCTCCCACCAGGATGCTACATCAGAGGTAGAAGCTTATTTCTCCCTGGCTGACTTACTCCTGAGACCCATGCACTGAGAAACAGAAGTCTGATCTTTTCTGGCTTGATGCTTCCCTGCTTGATTTCACTTAGTGAGTCCAAGTTGGAAACTCCAGCAATAAAACCATTATTTCGTCAAGTGATCACAACCCCAGATGGAGGTTTGTGCTGGAGTCTGACTAAATGAGTTAATGAGTAACGTGTTTAGAACTGTGCCTGGCACATACTAAGCCCATATGTAGGTTTTGCTCTAATTATTATTATGCCTTCCATATCCAAACGTGACATTTATCTCCCTTTTCTCATCTCTAAGCAAAATAATCATATGCAGAACTTTAAGAAATTCCAATACACACCTAAGTGTTATAAAGTCTATTTCTTTTCTACATCCCATCTTTAAAATATGTTCATTCTGATCATAAACATTTCAAAGGTACGAAAAAGTACAGAAAATAATATTACATACGTCCACGGAGCCTCCACCACCTAGGTTTAACAGATGTTGGTATTTGGCTATATTTGCTTCAGATCTTTGTGGGTGTTTCTTTTAAAAATAAACAGGAAAAGCTAAGAGTCCCTCCCCTCAGTTACTCTTTCCTCCCCTTTTCCTTCAAATCTCAGAGGGTTTTAACTCTCCTGAAGTTTGCAGATGCCATCCCCACTTTGACTATAAATGCATTTATTGAACAATATAGAGTCCCAATTTAATATTTAAACTATTCATTGAAAGTTGAAATAATACACAGTCCTAATGATGAGCTTCCTCAAAATGTCTTTAATGAGCAAAGAAAAGGAACTCTTGAAACAAGAAAATGTCCATTGATAGGAGATTTGGTGAGATCAGGGGGCACTGTTTACATTCAGGATAGTTTCTGCCTTGCACAGAAACTACCTTCTGTATAAATAATTACTGGGACCACAGCCCATCTAAGCTGGTCTCAGAATTTTAAGTACTAGCATCATCGACCACAGTGGCCCACAACACTTGCTTCACAGAATGTCCAACAGCTGAATCAAAGTATCAGCTTCTGGGTTATAGCAGTTATGGAGGCACCTGCTAGTGACTACTGGCCTGCCTGCCTGAGGCCAGGGACAGCTGTGACCTGCAGGTGAGGCCCTTCTGGTTACCCAAACCCCTTCATACCCTTCAGATAGCTGACCCAGGGCTCTTTTTGTGACCTACCGAGGAATTTGTAGCAGCTATGCTGACAGGTGTCCCAGCACCTGTTGGGCTGAGGACTTGGCTGTCACACGTCACCTGACATCAGACATGATGAGCTGTCCTGGTCCTAAAGTTTCCTCTATAATGTGGATTCCCACCTCCCTCGAGGGGCTCCTTGCATGCCACCCCTACCCCCAGCCCCTCTAGAGGCTCCCCTGGGGTTTGTGAATGCCCTGGCAGCAGCACAGCATCCATTCATTGTGGAATTATATTATCCATTATATTATCATTATATTATACAAATATTTTATTATCCATCCCTAGACAAGCATTTCTAGGGAGCTCTGTGTGCAAACCCTACAGTAGTTGCTGTGGGGATGACATGGACCCAGCTGTCCAGGAGACGGGCAAAAATAGGAACAGGAACTTCGAGCACACAGGAATGGGGACATGTTGAAGGAATTCAGACAAAGGAAGACATACCATCAGAGCTCTCACAACTCCACTTTGGAGGAGTCCCTTGATGAACTTGTTCTACTATCCACCACCCCGTCAGTCACAGCTACCAAGAAGATGAAATATGGGTGCCCCAACATCTCTGGAGGGCCCTGCAGAACACTCACATTCATGACCTGGCAGGTGGGCTCTCCCTCCCCGCACCTTCTCAGCTGTGCCATCTATCAGGCTGCCCGGGGTGGGGGCGTGGTCTTGGTTCTTAGCTACCCTAGGATTCTAGGCATTTCCTGATGCTTCTCACTATCCCAAAAAAACTAACCTTTCCTGGATGTCTTCGTATTAAGGCTTTACTGTTTCCTTTGTTGGTACTTTTATTGGTAACAGAATAGTTGGTATAATAAAATGTGTTGCTATAAGAATTTTAGAGCTAAAAGTGTCATTTAGTTCTAGAATTATTAATCAAACTTCTGAGTGGGTAGGCTTCTGAAGGCCCAGGAATTAACTGAAACTTAACACAATGCTATGTGTGCATTTTTTCAGGGGGAAAGGCCCAAAGCTTTCATCAGGTTCTTAAAGTTTCCTTGACCTAAAATAATAGTAATAATAAATCAATAAGTGTTAAGAAGCATTGATCTATTGCATTGCATTCATTGATCTATATTGCATTCAACCAGTGTAGACAGAACGCATCAGGCATCTGCAACAGCCAGTGACAAAGCAGACATAGCCCTACCCTCATGTAGTTAAGAATCTTATAGGTTGGAACAATAAACAAGTAAACACACACAATTAATTATAAATAGTAATGAGCACTGTGAGGGAAACAGAGTGAAATGATAGAGGATAATGGGGACCTGCTTAGAAGTGTAGTGAGGTTAGTCCTGTCCACTGGGGTTTAAACTGAGACCTAAAGGATGTTTAGGAGTCAGCCCTAAACAGATAGGAGAAAAGCATTCTAGTCAAAGAGAACAGCAAGTGTGAAGATTTTGCAGAAGGAAAGAGACTTGAGGGCTTGAGGACAGGGGTAATAGTGAAGTTGGATGGGGTTGGAGAAAGAGGAGTTATGCAGTGGGTAACCAGGCTGAGTTTTTACAAGGTGCAATGAAAGCCACATCAGGGGATTAGGCAGGGGAGTGACACGATAGCGCTCAGGTTTGAGGAATGTCCCATTCCTGCCTGGGGAGAATAGGCTGTAAGAGAGGCAAGAGCTGGTAGACAACTTTCCAGATGCCTGGAGAGATGGAAGAGTGTAGAATTAGGATATGTTTTAGAGGCAAAGCTGATGAGATTTGATGATGGGTTGGAGGAGGGGGAGAAAAAGGGAGGAGTCAGAATGATGGTCACTTGTTTGGGTTGAGTCACTTGCTGGATGGTGATGTTTCCCAAGATGGGGAAGCCTGGGTCAGGCTGTGTTGAGGGGTCAATCAAGTCAGTTTTCAACATATCTAGATTGAGAAGAGGCTGAGGTATAAAGCAGTCACCTGGGCAGTAGGAGAGCAAGCTTACCAAGGAAATGTAGTCAGATTGCCACAAGTGTTGGGTGCCCATTTGAGGTTTAAAAATCATGAACTAAATATCAAGTTGTATCTAGCCAAGTTCAACTGCTTAGGTGTGGTGAGCAAAAAGCCAGGTGATGGGAATTCCCTGGCAGTCCAGTAGTTAGGGCTCCATGCTTTCACTGCTGAGGGCACATGTTTGATCCCTGGTCAGGAAACTAGGATCCTGCAAGCCATGTGGTGTGGCCAAAAAGATAAATAAATAAATAAAGCTGTTATAAACATTCATGTACAGGTTGTGTGAACATAAGTGTAAAAAAAAAAAAAGGCAGGTGATGACTTAATCATAAGTTAGGGTGTTGCCAGCTAATTGTAAAGAATGCAGAGAAGGGCTAGAGAATTGAAGCTATTTGTTTGCAGGAAGCAGCTATAGTGATGCAGTAGAGACTAGAGTGGTTCAACAAAATCCATTTTCCTCTTCTTCTTGGGAACATGGTTGGACTACATTTCCCAGATTCCTCTGCAGTTAGATGTTACCATATGACTAATTCCTGCCAATGGAATGAGAAGAGAAGATCTGAGGGCCACTTCTTAGCCTACCCATTAAAACCTTCCTCCTGTGCGTTTCCATGTTCTTGTCCCCATTCAGCTGACTGTTTTGATGACCTCTAGGCGAACCTTAGCTACTGTTGCAGATGGCAGAATCATAGTCAGCTCATGTGCCTGAGACCTGTAGAACACAGGACATCCCCCAGCCACACACATAGACACCTTACCCTGCTACCTGGATTGTTACCTGAGCAAGAAAATTTCTCTTATGTTGAGCCAGTACACATTTGGGTATATTTGTTACTAAAACTGTGCCTGCTCTAACGAGTACAATAACAGGTCATATTAGAACAAGAAGAAATGGTGGGGTCTAATGATGGATCAGAGGACCACATGGGGGCTCATTTCCAACTGAAACCTCAGTGAACTGAGTGGATTGCCTGGAAGAGCTAGAGCAGTGGTTCTCAACCAGGGCTGCACATTCAAATCACCTAAAGTCTTCTAAAATCTTCAATATCCAGGCTGCACCCCAGGCCAATTAAATCAGAAGATCTGGGAGGAAGAGTGGAGCCCAGACATTTTTTAAGGCTTCCCAGTTGATTCCATTGTGCAGCCAGAATTGAGAATCACAAAACAAGGATGAAAATCTAGATAATCAGATTCATGGATCTCTGTCCTATAAGGTTTTACATGCATTTTATGCCCAATAGGTCACCTGGAGGAGCCTCACAGCTGGAAGAGGGACACTGCATCCCCACCTCAGAAGACACCAACCAGAGTGTAATATAAATCTTTGGGGGACGCTAACTGGTTACAGAGAATGGCCATGAACCAGTGCCCCCCTTCCCCACCCCAATATAGGTGAATCTCAGGGAGAAGGAGGGGGATTCCTGAACTGGATGCAATTCAGAATGAGAAATAACCCATTTTGCTGCCAGTTGGCTAAGATTTACATTATCTGCTATCAGAAGGAATTAAACAAATGATATATTTAGACACTGGATTACATAGCTTGGGAAATGTGGGCCTGCTTGAGTGCATTTTAATCATGAGCATTTTATTTTAAATCAGCCTCTGTTGTCAACTCTAGGACTCAGTGTAATGGTGGCAATTTCAGGTCCTGGTCCATCTGAGGGAGATGTGGCAACTGGTCCTCAAACCAGACTGGCCTAGTTCATGGGGCTGATCCTTACTAGGGAGCTGCCTGAGTCCCTAAGCCTGGTTAGCTAGCTTGCAGACATAATGTAGTGTAAATTTATCACTTGAGCCGGCAGGTGACTCAAGGGGTCTGTGTTCACATATGACCCATCTTTATCTCTTTCGTAGACTTAACCACAATGGTTTTTGCTTAGAGTAGACTCTCAAAAATACTAATAGATCAAGGAATAATAGTAACCATAACAGCAACAACAACAACAAGACATTGTATTCAAATTTGTTCAATGGCATCACTCATATCTGAAGGCTCATATATATGCCCTTTTACTGTACATTGATTTGGCTCTATGTAATTTTAAAGAACAGTTTTAAATTGTCTATTTAATTTGACCATCCCTTGCCTCTTTTACATTCTGATGTTTTCTAAATTTTCTTTCATAATATATGTCGTGTGCATTTTGCCATCCTGATAAACTCTGTTAAAAAAATTTTTTAAATAATGCGTGCACATGTACATGGTTAGAACATTTAGAAAGCATGTGAGGGTATGAAATACAAAGAGAACTGCCTGTAACTCTCCCTACCCCCCTTCCCTCAGTCCCTTTCACCAAAGAAGCTACTGTTAAGAGTTTCATATTATTCTTTCCAGAAAGTAAAACATACATATACCAACATGGAATTTTAAGTATATTCTTTTTTTGTAATTTATACAGAAAGAAGCCTATCATATACACTGTTCTATAACTTGCTTTTTTCAAGTGATGTATCTTAGAGATCGTACCATATCAACATGTGTGGCTCTATCTCATTTTTTAACAGTAACAGAATATTCTGTAGAATGACTTAGATATAGTTTATATAACATCTTTCTCCAGGATACTTTTCTTATTTTCAGATTCAGATTTATAAACAATGCTTCAATGAACATCCTACTTTGGCAAACTTTTGTGGGTAAATTTTTATTTGCTAAACTCAAAATGGTGTTTAAAATATTTTAAGGGGTAATTTATTATTTGAAATATACAAACTGCACATTCAGGCTATTAGAGAGGTATATCCCTGAGTTTACTTATTTTATTGATACATACGGGGAAGGAAAAGAGCCTTTGCCTTTCTACACCAAGTTCTAGAGTCAATTTGAGCAGAGGCAAGCAAAAAAAAAATTACACTTTACTTTTAGAGTCAACACTTCAGTGATGTTTCTGTCCCTGGGTGAACAGAAATGGCCCAGGAACTTGTGAATACAAAGTACTGTTTCTCATCCTCAGGCTCACTCATGGTGTTTGTCATTTGCTCAGAGCAAAGACGAGATCTGAGGCAAGAGAAGGTAGAGAAATGGCTCCCACAGAGCCTGTTACTTTCTGATACCCTGCCTGAGAGAGCCTGGGAATGAACATTTTCAAACTGCTTCATATGGAGTACATTAAGTGTAGAATATACACATCTATACAATTTCCTTCAGGACAAAGTGTTACATCCAGTCTTCCAGTTTCCCTTTTCAGAGACAGCTACTATTGTTACTTATGGAAACTTCCAGATTGTCTAGGAGAAGGGTTTCTCATCTTCAGCACTATTGACATTTTGTGCTAGATAGTTCTATGTTGTTGGAGAGGAGGAGCTGTTCTGTGTACTGTAGGATGATTAGCAGCATCCCTGGCCTCTACCCACTAGATGCCCTGTCCAGTTGTCTCCAGATATTATCAACTGTTCTTCCTATTGAAAACCACTGGTCTTGGGGCACACGCACACAAACACACACACTGCATGTATGTGTGTGTGTGTGTGTGTGTGTGTGTATATATATATATATATATATATATATATATATATATATATATATACACATATATATATATTCAGCTATGTATATATATGGTAGCAGAATAGTATTCGCTTGTATGGTTGTACCATAAATTATTTACCCAATCTCACTTTGATAAATATTTATTTCTTTTTAAAATTATTTTGCTGCTCTAAACAATTCTGCCATGAATATATGTAAGCATCTCTATGGGGGTAAATTCTTAGATGTAGACTTGCTGAGCCAAATGTACATGTATTTAAAATTGTGATAGATATTAACTAAATGGCCTTCCAAAGAGATTGTACCAATTTTCACTCCCAATAACATGGTACAAGAGTGCCTGTTTCTATATACCCTTGGCAACTCAATGTGTTACAAACCTTTTCATCTTTTTTAATCCAAAAGGTGAAAAAACGGAGTCTTTCTTTAACCTCAGCTCTGCCACTGTGTTCAGTTCTAGAATAGGTATTCTGAAGAGAAGTTGCTCAAAAATGAACACTTTTATAGATCCAAAGACCAGGAAAGAGAATTCTGGTGAAGAATTTTGATAAAGCTCTTCAGTTTTGTTTTGTTTTGTTTTGTTTTGTTTTGGCATGCTGAATCTAATTTATCCAAACTCTTGGAAATTGCAAGTGATTCTCAAGGAGAGAAACCAGCCCCTTGAAACTGTGTGCTTAAATCACACAACGTGTTGAAGCATGATTTCTGGAAAGACTTTTTGCATTCCTGTAGATATATATATATGATAAATATTTTGTTATCATTCTTCTGTGGTTCAGTCTGCTTTAATGTATGTGTAGAATTACAGATATACCTGATCAAATAAAGTCAAGACAAGAATCAAGCCTCATAAAAATCTTGCCTACAGCATGTACCAAAAAAAGTCAGTCATGCCAAGACTATGCAGGCCAAGCAAACCCAGGGGTTGTGCAATTACCCGGCAAAGGTTGAAATTTCTGACAAAACCAGGGACCTCACTGAAAACGTTAGCATAAAAATGAAACCTCATTTCAAAAAAGAAAGGTCATTTTGATACTTTGCTAATGTGAACATTGAAAACCATGGCTTCTGACCTCCAGTATTTCCTTTCTCTGTAAAGCTCAGGATAAAATAGATTTTCCATTCTCAGATTTTCTGGGTTGGTCACTTTGACTCTAACTTAAACCAAGTTTTCAAGGGGTTGCATCAGATCAGAATGTTCCACACCTTGCCATTGCCTGATTGAAGACAAAGATCCATTCTTTCACTCAGGGACCAGTTATTGGAAGCCTACTATGTATCAGGTCCTCAGCTAGACTCTGGCAAAGGCACTAATGAGAAAGATGCCATGCCTGCTGGCCAGATCTCATATTAAAGAAGATCATCTGGGAAGAGAGGCTGGGAACCAGGGTTGTGGAGAAGTCTGCCTGTATGTGCAGAGGCCCCCAGGACCCACCAGCAGGAGCTTTCAGGGTTTATCAGAGTCCAGAGGGCTGAAATTTACTGACCAGTGCAAATGGCTCAGGCTACTCTTAGAAAAGCTATTGAGGTCTGTGATCTGATCACCCCCCCCACCCCATTCATCCCATTGGAGCAGGAGGGATTTCCTGCCCTAAAAAATGTGAAGTGGCCAAACTCATGACATCCAGCAGTGGACAGATGAGACTGGCAGCAGATTATGAGTCACATGTGCTCACAGCCTGAGGGAGGAGGAGACTGAACGCTGTGCAGGGCCACAATGGGCTTGCACTCAGGAGCAGAGTGAACCAGCAAGAGCTGGGTGAGAAATGCTCTCTAGTAACAGGAGGGTGAGATGCCCACTGGTTCCTGCAGGAGAATGTGATTTGCTTGTTTGAATAATTGTGTGGGCTGGCAGGGACATGAAACCTATGAGGTTTAGAACTGGGTGGGGTCTGGCTGGCCTGGCTGGTCTGGCTGATAGGGTTACCTGCTTGTTAGGGACCATGCATGTCTGGTGAGAACAGAGAACTCATGGTTAGGACTCTGCAGCCCTGTGAGGGTCAAAGATGTTAAGGCAGAACATGGAATTTCAGGCTTTACAATATAGTCTGTTAGGTTTCTTACTGATAATTTTCCTTCTGTGTCTCTTTTCCATTAGGAGCCCAGGGTTAGCCTTGAGGGTAGGAACAAAATTTCTCCACTCACAGTCTAAATACAAGCATACAATCAACTCTTGCCACTCAATTGTTGTGATGTCTGTAACTAAGCAGTACCCTATGGGGCCTTTCCAGAAGAGACCCCCTCCCAAGTCCTCTGCCTGCCTTTTGTCTGTAGAAAAACTTCATAGTCAAAGAATAAATTTAATCAGAGAAGTGAGAAAATGCAAAAAGAAAGGGAAACAGTCGAGCAAAACAAAATAATGATTGTTTAGCCGTTAAACAAAGTTAAGGAACTTTAGTTCCTCTTCAAGGGCTATAGAGAATATTCTGAGTCATGTCCTTTGAGCTGTTTTGCAGATACAGAATCCCCCACCAGGTGGAAGAAGTTAACTGTATGCTGCGCACAAGCATGTAGACCCCAGACTGGTTGAAACCAGAAGGTTGATGATGTTGACTCCTGATTACCTCACCACCAACCAATCAGAAGAATGTCCACGAGCTGATCACACACCCCACAACCCCCCTCCCTTACCCTGTCTTTAGAAACCATTCCCTGAAAGCCTTCAGGGAGTTTGGGCCTTTCAAGCACTAGCTGCCTGGACTCCTTGCTTGGCACCTGCAATAAATGCTGCACTTTCCTTCACCACAACCCAGTGTCAGTAGATCATCTTTACTGTGTCCAGGCAAGTGGACCCAAGTTTTGTTTGGTAACAATGTCTATTTTCTTATTTTCTCTCTGGCACACAGGTCCCCTTCTGATAATAGCTCAATTTGTGGGGAACTACTCCACCCACTCTCAGCCCATGTGTTCCTGGGTTTTTGGTGAATTCGATTCCCCTTCCAGGATTCTAGCAGCGGGTAATGACCCAGATGTAACCCATCAGAGCATTCTATCACCCTGGCCACAGTGATTGGTTCAGAGAGAGATGTGTTAGCCAGGCCAGGCTTAACTCTGGGACTTTGATTAATAGAAATTTAAAGAAAGCTCTTTCTCAGTGGAAACTGTCTTAATCTGTTTGGCCTGCTATAACAGAATGCCATAGACTGGGTGGTGTATAAGCAACAGAAATTTATTTCTTATAGTTCTGGAGGCTGGAAAGTCCAGGATCAAGGTGCTGGCAGATTAGGTGTCTGGTGAGAGCCTGCTTCCTGGTTCATAGATGGCCTTCTTGCTTTGTCCTCACATGGCAGAAGGGAAAAGGGAGCTTTCTGGGTCTATTTTATAAGGGCATTAATCCCATCCTGAGGCTTCCACTCTCATGACCTAATCACCTTCCAAAGGCCCCACCTCCTAATACCATCACATTGGGGATTAGGT
>RJWK010073659.1:0-10199 GCA_004363435.1 Platanista minor | reverse complement strand
TTTCAGTTTTTCACCATTGAGGACGATGTTGGCTGTGGGTTTGTCATATATGGCCTTTATTATGTTGAGGAAAGTTCCCTCTATGCCTACTTTCTGCAGGGTTTTTATCATAAATGGGTGTTGAATTTTGTCGAAAGCTTTCTCTGCATCTATTGAGATGATCATATGGTTTTTCTCCTTCAGTTTGTTAATATGGTGTGTCACGTTGATTGATTTGCATATATTGAAGAATCCTTGCATTCCTGGAATAAACCCCACTTGATCATGGTGTATGATCCTTTTAATGTGCTGTTGGATTCTGTTTGCTAGTATTTTGTTGAGGATTTTTGCATCGATGTTCATCCGTGATATTGGCCTGTAGTTTTCTTTCTTTGTGATATCCTTGTCTGGTTTTGGTATCAGGGTGATGGTGGCCTCGTAGAATGAATTTGGGAGTGTTCCTCCCTCTGCTATATTTTGGAAGAGTTTGAGAAGGATAGGTGTTAGCTCCTCTCTAAATGTTTGATAGAATTCGCCTGTGAAGCCATCTGGTCCTGGGCTTTTGTTTGTTGGAAGATTTTTAATCACAGCTTCAATTTCAGTGCTTGTGATTGGTCTGTTCATATTTTCTATTTCTTCCTGATTCAGTCTTGGCATGGACATATGTACACTACCAAACGTAAAATAGATAGCTAGTGGGAAGCAGCCGCATAGCACAGGGAGATCAGCTTGGTGCTTTGTGACCACCTGGATGGGTGGGATAAGGAGGGTGGGAGGGAGGGAGACGCAAGAGGGAGGAGATATGGGAACATATGTATATGTATAATTGATTCACTTTGTTATAAAGTAGAAACTAACACCATTGTAAAGCAATTATACTCCAATAAAAAGAAATAATAATACTGAACATTTTTTGAGTGCCTTTAGTGTGCCAGGTACGTTGAGTGTTTTCATGAATTATCTTACTCCTCATAATGACCCTATATGGTAAACACTGATGGTTTTCTCACTTTATAGGTAAGGAAACTGTGTTGCAGAAAGCTTAAGCTAAGATTACACAGCTAGTAAGAGGCAGAACTGGGACTCTTCCCTAGGCTATTACACTCTAGAACCCAAACGCTTATAACCACTTGCTATATTACATTAAAAAAAAAAAAAAAATAGAGCCAAAGATGGGTTGCAGCAAAAAAATTTTTTTAACATCTTTATTGGAGTATAATTGCTTTACAGTGGTGTGTTAGTTTCTGCTTTATAACAAAGTGAATCAGTTATACATATACATATGTTCCCATATCTCTTCCCTCTTGCGTCTCCCTCCCTCCCACCCTCCCTATCCCACCCCTCTAGGTGGTCACAAACCACCTAGCAGATCTCCCTGTACTAAGAAAAAGGCTCTTTTGTTCCTGCTTCAGCCCCTTGTCTGCATAAGGATTTGCCAGTTAAGAGGGAGCATTTGACCCACCCCATTCTCTTAGCCACGAGCAAATGCCTGGGATCCCTGGGCAAGACTCTGGGTAGCGCAGATCTTATATCAGGAAAGAAAAATTCTAGGAACATGGCAAATTGTAACCTGTGGATCCTTAGGTTTTAGTAGGGAAATTCAAGCTGTTCAGTCTCTGGAGAGCTTAGCTCAAGATAAATTGGACAAAATATCAATGAGCCAGGAATTTATATACTTCACTTGAGATTTAAATAATTTAAATAATTCACCATGATTTTGATGGCTCCTTAATGATTTCCTTTGATGAAAGAAAAGCAGTAGAACTTCTTCCCAGCCAAATAAGTCCATAAGTCTTTTCCCCTTTATAACTCAAGTCACTGAGGTGGTAGGCAGCTTCTATTGATTAAATGGTCCCCAGTGATCCCTACCCTCTGATATTCAGGTCCTTGTATAATCCCCTCCCCTTGGACTTATTGACTTGCTTCTAATGAATAGAATAAGGCAGGAGTAATGAGATGTCATGCCTAAAATTTGTTTATACAAATACTGTCTTGGGTGCGTCCCACTCCCTCTCTCACTTTATCTTAGGTTGCTCACTCTGGGGGAAGCCAGCTCCCATATCGTGAGGCAGCCATTTGGAGAAGCCTATGAGAGCAGGCTTGGAAGTAGATCTTCTGAGGCCTTCCAACAACCAGAAGAATAAGCTTGGAAGCAGATGCCCCCCTGCCCAGTTGAGCTCATATCCTTAGACAACAGCTTGACTGCAACCCCGTGAGACACCTTGGGTCAGAGATACTCAGCTAAGCCACAATTGGATGCCTGACCCACAAAAACTATAAGACAATAAATGTTTGTTGTTTTAAGGTGCCAAATTGGGGGATAATTTGTTATGCAGCAATTGATAACTAATACAGTACTCAGGTTGGTAGAAGTCTGGATTAAGAATAAAAACTGATCATTACATTGGATTACCATTCAACAAAGCTGCCTTTGGTAACTACTTCTTAGAATTCTTGACAAGTGGTTGTGAGTCATTAGTCACATTCCAGGAGATACCTCGTCCCCAAAACTATCCCCCATCCTGTAACCAGATATTACTTCATTTGATCTTCAAACTAATAAACCTATCCCTTTGTATTCATTTAAATAACTAAGGCCCAACCAAATGAAGCAAATTACCTAAGATCATAGCTAATTAGCAGCAATCTATCACTAGTCATAAATATTTTTTAAAAATCTACCAGTATTTTTTGACTTGAGGTCTTGTGATCCTTCTCACTGTTCCATGTTCCTTCTGGAGATGATGTGAACACATCTGGCCTATCTATAGAAATTTAATTGTCTTCCATCTCAGTGACTGATGCCACCATCTGCTTAAACATGCACCCGGAAATTGGGGAATCATCCTCGACACCTATCCCTTCCTCACAGCTCCATCTCTAAAACATCTCCAAAGCCTGCTGATATTGCTTCAAAAATACCTCTCAGTCAAATCTATCCACTTTTCTCTGTGTCCATCATCTGCTATTTATATTCATCAAAAGAAGATGACCTATGCTTTGGTAACAAATTAACTCCAAAATTTCCGTGTCTTAACACATCAAAAATTTATTTCTCACTACAACTCGACACAAATCAAGCATCCCTCCTGCATCTTGGAGCTCTGCCATCTGGAACTCAGGCTCTGCAAGGTCACCACAGCAAGGGAAGAGAGAGACAAAGGCAGCTCACCTCCTGCTTCTGCCCAGAAGTGACACATATCAATCTGCTCAGAAGCCATTAACTACAACTAGTTACATGAGCTAATTTAACTACAGGGTACACTGAGAAATAAATAGGAGCAATCGGATATTTGGTCAGTGCCAAGTCTCTCTATCCCATCACCCCAGACAGAATTACCACCATCTCTGGATTGGACCCCTGCAATAACCTCTTTACTGGTATCTCATCTTCCACTCTTAGGTACCTATCACTTAGCTCTTCTTTCTAGAACAATGTGTTTGACTGAAGATCTGAAAGATCTGAAGGGTCATCATTGGCTTCCTGTTGTTGCTTTTAGAATACGAACACAATCCCTTGGCACAGCATACACAGTCCATTCGGTGTGGCCCCTGTCTGTCTCTTTGGACTGGACTTAATTCACAACCCCCTCACACCCCTGTGACTTTCCCCATGAGAACCATGCTGACCCTCCAGTTCCTCCAAATGGCTTTGCTCTCCCTCCTGTGCCAGGTCAGTCGATAAAGGTAGGTCTGGATTTGAAGACCAAAAAAGATGATGGTTTTTTTTAGTTAGTTCAGCAAACAGGCAATGTGAAGGATATATACAAGATAAAGATAGAAGAGAATAGGCATTCCTACCCATTGCCTTCTAGTTCCTCGTAGGAGGCATAGAAATCGAGTTGTCAATTTAGCCACTCACAGTGAAGAGTATGCTAGAACAGAGGAGCTCAAAGTTGAGGCTTATGCATATCCTACCATCCAGCTGGGAGAGGACCACATTGGCACATACAGTCCTATTACCATGTAAGGCCTTTTTTGCTGCACACCAATCATATACATTCCTATTCTATTTTTTTTCTATATTGTCAGGCATTCCATACCTTTCACCATGGGGTCTTTGCATACCTTCTTGTTTCTTTCCAGAATATTCTTCCTTCATCTCTTCAGTCGGTTAGAGTCTACTACTCATTTTTGACATCTCCATCCCTTAAGACATGTTCTTATGGCATCAGTGACTTCCCCTTCGTAGCATAGTCACATTTGCAGTTTCACAATTATTTGTGTGGTGTTTGATTAATCGACAGTCTTCCCCACTAAACTGCAAACATCCCAAAGTCAGGAGTCAATTATAGTTTTGCTCCTATTGGATGCCTGGCCCCTGTATAATGGCAATACATGGCAGCTCTCAGAATTTCTTGAATAAATACATCTGGAGGACAGAGCTTCCCCTACATTTTCTCCTTCTTTGACTTCATTATACGTAAAAATCTAACTCAAACTCAAATGCCATCATGACACTTCTTTGTTGAAAACCATCAATGACTCAAAGGGGAAGTCTAAGCTTGATATGACCTATAAATAAGGTCTCTGAGTTTACCTATTTGCACCTGTTGTTCTATCATTATTAAAAGTGACCTCTTTTCATTCTCAAAAGTGTCCTAGTTCGCTTGATACATTTAATGGTCACCCTCTATAAATGACTTCCAATATCTGGCCCCTTTTGACTTCCCAAACCTCGCTTCACAATTAACACAGCAGCAACACCAAACTTCTCATAATTCTCTACCAACCCACCACGTGGCTTCTTACTTCTAGGCATTTACTGACACAGTTCCCTCTGGCCAGCATTCAGTCCCCTTCTCTCTGACTCATCCTGTATGATTCAGCTGCTTTCCTAACAGCCACAGAAAGCCTTCTCAGACCCAACGACTTCACCCTATCCCTATGGCCAAGTTAGGATTCTCTTTCCTTCGATCTTCCTGGTCCTCTGATCCTCTCTGCATTATCCCATCATTGCATTGTCACACTGAATTATAAATGCTGGGCTATGTCTGTCACCAACCTCCACCCGCGTGTGCGCGCACACATACACATGCCCTCAAGGGCAGGGACTGTGTGTGATTCATCTCTGTGTACCCACTGCCTGCCACATTGTCCACTCACAATAATTACTGGTTGAACAAATAAATGTTTTTGAAGATTTTATTTATTCAACAAATGCAATTTAGTAAATAGACCATTTATTTTCCTAACTTTATTAGCCCAAATCATTTATAACTTCTCTGATTTTCTACTCAGCCTGAGCAAACCCATGATACCCTCACTGAGTTAATATCGTTACAGCCAAAGCCAAGAAGCTTGATGTTTAAATTATCTTATGTTTCTTTCCTTATGTTTGACTTTTTAAAATAATGGAAGTAGCTCTCATACTTCCAGGATTGTAAACTTGATCTAGTCCAGCTACCTCTGTTTTTCACCCTTGTCTCTAACCCTTCCTCTCCCTCTCACCCTCCTCCCCCGACCCCACCCTTTCTGCTTACCCCCAACCCTGAAATCTCCTGAGTTTTATCCGAAAAGCACATCGGGTACAATGTGATTCAAATAATTTTTTTTAATGCTTCAAACCTTTTTACTAAATCTAATTCAGATGCTGACTGCCTTGCCAAGCTTGCCAAAATAGGTTGAAAAACTCTCAGAGGAATTATTTTTAAAACCCTTAAGTTTGAATATCATTGTCCTCAGATGAGACATACAACATATGATAAATAGCATTTCTGCTGAATGTGCGAAATAAAGTCTCGTTGCTCAGAAGGAGAAGTTTCCAGCAAAGAGCTCTAGTCTTTGAATCAAACTCTGGTTTGCATCTTGCCCTGTCACTTTCTGGATCTGCTCACATGGGCTGTATATTAATCTGTTCAAGCTCGTATTTCTTAGGCTATAAACTGGGATAAGAATGCAACACTCAAAGGGCTGTGGGGAGGACCCAGTGTGAAGCTATGTATCAGTATTTCTCTAAGTAATGTCCTTGTAAAGGGAGAGGTTTTCATGGTACCCCCAAGGTTGATGTAAATTGTTTTTATTATAGTGTTACTTAAATAGGAACAAAAATAACACTGGATATAAAGTCCTTAAGCTTGTAAAATTGGAAACTAAAATAAATGTATAAATTGAAACGAGCCAAAGAAATTGAATGCAGACAAATTTACAAATTAAATGCAGGTCTAACTGCAGACTAAAACCACTAAAATGATTGACTATAATTTAAGGTGATTGTTGATGTTGCATACCTTCTATACCTTCATTCTTAATGTAAACATTATCATCTGTACGCTGCTCCCTTTCGTTTGTAGGCTCTCTGAGCTCTCAGGTGTTCAACTGTAAAACAGAGATAATTGGACCCCATAATAAAGGACTTGGTGATGATACCATATAACAAAACACCAGAAGTCTGATAAAAAGAGGAAATGGAAGACACCATGCTTTACCGCACGGAGTTGTTCCAGGCTTTGGGTCAGGACTCCAGGGGAAGTGGGTGGCCCGGGCACTCAGATTAGCTAAGGTTTAGAGTAGGATTTGCCCTCCAAAAGATACATTATGACAGTTAAGGGCTTGGACTGCGGAGGCTGGGCTTGAATTTCATCATTTTCACTACTATCTGCACGATTCACTTAGCCCTTCTCAGCCTCAGTCTCCTCATCAATAAAATGAGGGAAAATAAATTCTACCTTATAGGATTGTTATGAGGTCTGAATCAGATCATGTATGTGAGATCCTTAATACATTGTATTATTATCATGGTTAACCGAGAGAGACTCCAGAGGCCCTGGACAGACATGGAAAAAAAGTGAACCACCATCTGCCACAAGACTGTCATCATAAGCTACGTGCTCTAGAGAAACTTCCTCCTGGCAGAAGCTGCTGGGAGAGGGGAAGCACACAGTACCACGGGCACTATATGAGCTCTTGGGAAAATCTGGATCTGTGACTTTCAAACCCTTGATGAGGATGATAGAAATAGAAGAAAACAATACTTTTAAATACCCTGCCTGTTGTCGCTGTTTGTAATATGTGGACATTAAAATTCTCTGGGGACAGTTTTTTCTCTGATTTGGGAAATCCTCCCAGAGATATTTTTTGTTTGCTTTTTTCTAAAGAAGCAAAGTGACTGTCTGCTGAAACAGAGCTCTTTAGAGATGCTGAGGATCCAATTAGTTAAAACACAGATGAGGGACAAGGAAAAGTTATATCTTGGAGAAATGGTATTACTTTAATTTGGGGAAGAAATGGTTTCGAGCTGAGAGGAGGAGCTGTTTTGGCTCCATGCCCTATCTAGCTGGGAAGGCTTGGAGGGGTGCTGGGTGAGGAATGAAGACCAGAAGCTGATGTTCCTGGGCCGGTGTGACTTCAGGAGGTTCTGAGCTCAAGCAGAGCCATCTGGGACCAGGTAATGAGGTGGGGCTTGGAATTAGGGAAGAGGCCATTCTCCCTGCCTCTCATGGGACCCAGCGCCACTCTGGCCCCTGAAAACAGACAGCTTTGGGGGTGTCCCTAGAGATCTTAGTCTGGCACAGGCATCATCATACTTATCATGGTCCTTTGCCTTGGCGAAAGGGAGGCTTCCCACCTGGTGGAGAACAGCAGAGGAGAGCCAGAGCTTTGAGAAAGAAAGGTCTATGCCTTTCAGCAACTGCAAGGACAGACAGATCAGGCAGAGAGTCCATAAGAGTGTCTGTGAGTGACTGGGGAACCCTTAGAGAGGAGTGGAGTGCTGGTGTCATGTGAGGGAGAGGTCAAGCCACTATAATTTAGGCATTAGAATCAACTTGACAAACATCCTATTTGCAGTATCAGTAGAAACTAAACCATCCATAAACCAACTTAACAAGAAAGATACAGGGCCAACACTGAAGAAAATTATGAAACCTTACTGAAGTATGTAGACCAAAAAAGAAATACCATGTTCTCAATATAAATATATATTTATCTTTATCATAACAATCCTTCCAAAACTAATGCAGTTCCAATCAGAGTCGTATTTTTTGGCAACTGCATAAAATAAGTGTAAATTTCTACTGGTAAGATAAATGTCTGAGACTAGCAAAAATGTATATGTATATACCATGAGAGTAGACTTGCTTTACCAGATACCGGATATTTTATAAAGCCATTATAATAAAACTATTATGTTATTGGCTCAGACTAGTAAAACAGAATAAAAAGTTCAGAAAGTAAACCCAAGTATAAATGGAAACTTAATATTGATAAATGACAAAGGAGACATGTTAACTCAATGGGAAAATGAGTGTTTATTTAATTAATGCTGCTGACATAGTTGGCTATCTATCTAGAAGAAAATAGAGATTCTTAGCTCTTACCTTTCATACACACACAAAAAAATTCCGAGTGGATTTAAGATTCGGTTGAAAACTCATATATTAGAAGAAAATTTAGGAGGTTACTTACATAATATTGAAGTGGAAAGACTTTCCTAGGTGAGATAGGAGATTCAGAGCCATAAAAGAAAACACCAACATATTTGACTTCATTTTTTTTATTGTTAAAAAAAGATTAGATAAACAAAGTCAACTACTATCACCAAAAATTCTACAAATAACAAATTCTGGAGAGGGTGTGGAGAAAAGGGAACCCTGGTATACTGTTGGTGGGAATGTAAATTAGTGCAGCCACTATGGAAAGCAGTATGGAGGTTCCTCAAAAAACTAAAAATAGAACTACCATATGATCCAGCAATTCCACTCCTGAGCATATATTCAGAAAAAATAAAAACACTAATTTGAAAAGCTGGGACTTCCCTGGAGGGCCAGTGGTTAAGACTCCACGCTTCTACTACAGGGGCATGGGTTTGATCCCTGGTCAGGCAACTGAGATCTCGCATGCCACAAGGTGCAGCCAAAAAAACAAAAAAAAGATACATGCACCCCAACTGCACCCCAATCTTCAGAGCAGCACTGTTTACAACCTCCAAGATATGGAAGCAACCTAAATGTCCATCAACAGATGACTGGATAAAGAAGATGTGGTATATATACACAGTGGAATATTATTCATCCAGAAAAAAAAGAATGAAACTTTGCCATTTGCAGCAACATCAGTGGACCCAGAGACTAAGTCCACCTTAGTGAAATAAGTCGGATAGAGAAAGACAAATACTGTATAATATCACTTATATGTAAAATCTAAAACATAATACAAACAAATGTATACAGCAAAACAGGCACAGACTCACAGACATAGAGAACAAACTAGACTTTACCAGTGGAGAGAGGGAAAGAGGAAGAGACAAGATAGAGATGTGGGATTAAGAGATACAAACTACTATGTATAAAATAGATAAGCAACAAGGGTATATTATACAGCACAGGGAGTTATAACCATTATCTTATAATAACATTTAATGGAGTAAAATCTGTAAAAATATTGATTCACTATGCTGTACAACTGAATCTAATACCATAAATCAACTATAGTTAAATTTTAAAAAGTCAAAATACCAATGATGGCCTGGGGGAAAATTTTTACAACATATATGGTAAACATAGGATTAATCTTCCTAATGTACAAAAAGTTCTTTTAATGTGTTAAAAAAAAAAAAGAGAGAGAGAGAGAGAAAGAAGGAAAGAGAAAGAGAGAAAAAGAAAGAAAGAAAGAGAGAAAGATCAACAGTACAAAAAGAGACAAAGGGTAGAGAATTCACAGTAGAAGAAATCAAAAAGTCCATGTGAAGATGATCAACCTCAACTGTAATCAAGAAAATATAAAATAAGTTTAAAGAAGAGACATTTTCTGCCTATCAGATTGGCAGAAGTGAAAAAGGAGAGAAAATCCAGAGTTGGCAAAAATTGGGGGAAATTCTGTTATATTTATATGCTGGGAAGGCTTAAATTGCTACAACCTTTTGGGAACATAAACTAGAAACGTCTATTAAATTAATAAATACACAAACCCAATAATCCACTTCTGAAAATCCATCCTATAGGAGTAAAATTGCCAGCACATAAATATTTCTGGCACAGATGTTTATTGCCAGTGTTGTTTATTATTAAATGTCCATTGATAGGGATACATAGTTCATTAAATTATGCTGCTAAAAATAGATAGCTAGTGGGAAGCAGCCACATGGCACAGGGAGATCAGCTCGGTGCTTTGTGACCACCTGGATGGGTGGGGTAGGGAGGGTGGGAGGGAGGGAGACACAAGAGGGAGGAGATATGCGAACATATGTATATGTATAATTGATTCACTTTGTTATAAAGCAG
>RJWK010073658.1:0-10201 GCA_004363435.1 Platanista minor | reverse complement strand
GGTTGCCTATCTCCACTTCATTTAGTTGTTTTTCTGGGGTTTTATCTTGTTCCTTCATCTGTACAAAGTCCTCTGCCTTTTCATTTTGTCTATCTTTCTGTGAATGTGGTTTTCCTTCCACAGGCTGCAGAATTGTAGTTCTTCTTGCTTCTCCTGTCTGCCCTTTCCTGCCTTTCAGTTTTAACATTGTTTAAGTTTTGGGGTGCTCCTTTTAAAGTAGCTCCAATGATGTGGTGCCTGACTTTTAATGATTTAATAGAAGTAAATGATTCATTATTGCCAGAAGGAAAAAAGATAAATGTGTTTGTATCTTTTTTTAATTGAAAAAAATTTTTAATTGAAATACAGTTGATTTATAATGTTTCAGGTGTACAGCAAAGTGATTCAGTTAAGAATATATATATATATTCTTTTTCAGATTCTCTTCCATTATAGGTTACTACAAGATATTGAATATAGTTCCCTGTGCTATACAGTAGGTCCCTGTTGTTTACCTATTTTGTATACAGTAGTGTGCATCTGCATCTTTTTTTAAAATAAATTTATTTATTTATTTTTGGCTGCATTGGGTCTTTGTTGCTGGGTGCAGGCTTTCTCTAGTTGCAGCGAGCAGGGGCTACTCTTCGTTGCGGCGCGTGGTCTTCTCATTGCGGTGGCTTCTCTTGTTGCAGAGCACGGGCTCTAGGTGCGCAGGCTTCAGTAGCTGTGGAATGCGGGCTTCAGTAGTTGTGGCTCATGGGCTTAGTTGCTCCGCAACATGTGGGATCTTCCTGGGCCAAGGCTCAAACCCGTGTCCCCTACATTGGCAGGCAGATTCTGAACCACTGCACCACCAGGGAAGCCCACTGCATATCTCTTTTTTTTTTTTGCTGTATGCAGGGCTCTCACTGTTGTGGCCTCTCCCGTTGCGGAGCACAGGCTCCGGACGTGCAGGCTCAGCGGCCATGGCTCACGGGCCCAGCTGCTCCATGGGATGTGGGATCTTCCTGGACCGGGCCACGAACCTATGTCCCCTGCATCGACAGGCGGACTCTCAACCACTGCACCACCAGGGAGGCCCTGCATATCTTTTTAATTAAAATATTTTCTTAAGTAATGTATCCACATGGTTAAAAAAAAAAATTCAGAGTTTGAAAGATCATTCAGTGAAGTCAGTTCTTCCTTCCACCTCTGGGCATCTTCCAAACATGGGTGCTGCCAAGACCCAGCTGAGACCTGAGGTACACCGGGAGTCAGAGAAGCCCCCCACACTCAAGTGGAAGGCAGCTCCCTCCCCAGAGCCTGGCATCCAGCTGTGATCCAGATTGAGAGAGGGGGTCATCCCTTCCACCCTCTTCTGTTCCACCTACTGTTTTTCTCCCCCAGCTCTGCCCTGTAGTCCTTTAATCAACTCTTTAATTTTCAGAATTTCCATCCTAAGCAAAACACCCATGTTGTATAGTCAGTTATTAGTCCTTCCCTCTTCCGGAGCCCAGTTGGGGGACATAATTAGGAAATTAGTAGTCTCGGACCCTGTTAACCCATACCTAACCCCTCTGAGAGCTCCCAAATATGGACTGTGATGCAGAGAAAGAGGAAGAGGTGAGGTCCAGAATTGTTATGAAAACAAACAGTGAGGTTTCCTCACCCTGCAAATCTGGAGAGCGCCAAGGAACTATTCTGAGCTATGAAAACACAGGAGGGCTCTGCTAGGAAGTAAACAGCTGTCTGTCCTGCCAACGCCTGTCTCCTTGGACACGAGTCCTGACAGTGTCTGATCTCCAGCCAGCAAGTAGGAGAGACAGGGAGAAGGGTGAGGAGAGCCTAGCGTGCCTCCCTCCTTTAGGATGGACAGGAAAGCTTGCTTTATTTTTAAGATTTTAAAGATTTTCTTCACTTTAGTAGGTTTGAAGTGGAAGAAGGGAAGTGCCAGGGTCATGTAAGTCCAGGGGATCTCTCCAACCTTGAATTCCAGAGAGCAGGATGTGAGTTGCTCCCTCCTCAGCCTTGTGCAACTTCAGCCTCCTCTGCTCTACTGGGAAGGAAACATGACCTTCTCGCTGTAAGGTCTGCTGGTTGACCTTTTCTCACCTTTCTTCTTTGTTAATTTTTGGCAACTCGTGGGCTCTAGAGCACAGGCTCAGTAGTTGTGGCGCACGGGCTTAGTTGCTCTGCGGCATGTGGGACCTTTCCAGACCAGGGCTTGAACCCATGTCTCCTGCAATAGCAGGTGGATTCTTTTTTTTTTTTTTTTTGCCGTACGCGGGCCCCTCACTGGGCCATGGCTCACGGGCCCAGCCGCTCCACGGCATGTGGGATCTTTCCAGACCGGGGCATGAACCCGTATCCCCTGCATCGGCAGGCGGACTCTCAACCACTGCGCCGCCAGGGAAGCCCAGCAGGTGGATTCTTAATCACTATGCTACCAGGGAAGCCCCCAAAGGAGCCTTCTTACCATACAGCTCTTTCCACTTATCACCCAGAAAACACCCTGTGACTCTCCACTGCCTTCAGAATGAAGTTCAAACTCAAGCTCACCCACAATCCGACCCCAGGTTATCTTTTCAGCCTTATGTCTTGCAGCTTCCCTTCATGGACCCCTCATTCCAGATACACTAATGGTCTTCGATTTCCCAAACATGCCTTGGTTTGCCTAACTTGGCTCTTTCCTCCAACTGGAATATAATTCCTCCCATCTCCACATGTCCAGATTCTAAACATACTTCAAAGCCAAGCAAATAAAGCCTTCCCAACCCACTGATGCCCACCCCTCATCAGCTATAAAGGATCAGTCTGACCTGAACTCCCCTAGCCCTTAACCATTCCTACCTTAGGTCACTCAGCATGTTCAAACCTTGCATTACAGTTGTTTGCATATTTCTTAACCCTTTTCCTGCTATCCTGAGCCCTGAGGGCCAAGAAAGCATCCCTTCCAGCACCCAGAACAGAGTTCTGCTTGCATATCTGGGGCCAGTATGTTAGCTTGGTTAGATGCCTGCAGTGGTTCCTCCTATTGCTGATATATATCCCTTTGCACTGTGACTTTGACTCTTTTCCTGTCAAGATGTGAAGTTTATGTCTCCATCCTTTGAATCTGGGGTTGATCTTGCGCCTTGGTCAGTGAGACATTAGCAGATGTGATGTAAGCAGAGGCTTGAAAAGCATTCGCTCACTAGGGTTTGTTCTCTTTGGGTTACAGTTGGAACCCTGGATCACAAAGGGGAGAAGTCCAGGCTGGCATGCTGGAGACACACTGCTGTAATGTGTGGCATGTCTGACAACTGGCCCCAGCTCCAGACCTGTGAGTGAGGCCATCTTAGACCATCCAGCTCCAGTCCATCTGCCAGGTATCTGCAGCCACAAGAGTGATCCCAGGAGACTCCAGCAGAACTGCCAAATGAGCCCAGCCCAGAGGGCCGACTTACAGAATAATGAGCAAATAAAATGGTTTGTTGTTTTAAGCCACTATTTTCCAGGGTGGCTTGCTGTGCAGTAACTGAAACACCCAATAGATGCTGGTTAATAAAATATCAAATAAGGAAAAATTCCCTGGCAGTCCAGTAGCTAAGACTCTGAGCTTCCATTGCAGGGGGCCATGTGGTGTGGCCAAAATAAAATAAAATAAAATATTAAAAATATCAAATAATAACTAGCATTCAGTGAGCATTTACTATATGTCAAGAACTAGTCTTGGAAAATTACATGAACTAATTCATTTAATCCTCATAAAAATCCTGAGGTAGATTTTATTACTGTTCCCATTTTACAGGTGAGAAAAGTGAGGCACAGAGAGGTTACATAACTTGTCCAAGGTCACACCTGCCAGTCTCAAACCCCAGCAATCTAGCTCCAGAAACCGTACTACAAAACACTATACCATGTTGAGGAATGAGGAAAACTTTAACTCATTGCTTTGCTGCCTCAGAAACACCCTCCTTACATACATGCCAAATTCTATAACATTTTGGGGTCCAACGTCCAGTCTATGCTTCAAACCCTCCCATACCATGCGCCCTTGGGCCTACCCCAGGCTCTGGGTCCCTCCTACCTGTTTCATGGAAAACGCAGTGTGGGGAACTGATTTACAGACCTGCCAATGTCCACCTACTCAGAAACTTTTCTGTTCCATCTCCTCCCTCCTGCAACCTTGGCTGGGCTTCTGGTTCCAGCAGTGCAGGTCTCATCTGGAAAGGAAATATTCAGGCTAGTGTGTCAGTGTTGCCCTTTGGCCTTGTGTCCCAGCTTAACCTGTGCAGCCAGGGTGATCATTCACTCAGGATCTTTGGGCTTCTTTAAATCTTCCTTTTTGAGGTAGTCAAAGGAGAAACTGGATACGAGATGTTTTTTTACAAGACAAAGAATTACCTGAATATAACAACTGTCAATGTTTCAACAAAGACGTATTTAAGCACTCGCAATGGGCATGACACCATGCTGGGCATCAGGCCAACAGGACATGGCTCTTGCCCCAGGGAAGTGAGGGGAGGACACATGTAAATAACGAACTAGAGTTCAGTGTGTGAAACTCCATTGCAGGGTTCCTTCCAAAGAACCAAGGGTGCAGGGAGAACAAAGCAACCAGCAGGGAAAGGGGGATGGGGATGATATTTGAGTTGGGTTTTAGAGGATGAATAAGCCTTCACCAGACGAAAAAGGGAGGAAGGGGAAAGAGGAAGGAACCAGAGGAAGGAAGGAGAGGAGCGCATGGGCAGAGGCATGAGTGGATGGGAACGGCCTGTTTGGGGAAGGTCCCATGGTTGGGGGCATCTGGTGGGCAGGGCATCAGGATGGCAGGAGCTGCTGAACCTGGTCTGTGAATGGCCTAATACGCTCTGGAGAGAGTGGGAAGCTCTGAAGATTTATAAAGGGTAGTTGGCCAAGGAAAACTATAGGAGGGGGACGGAAGGAAGGTAGGAGTTCGTTTACAGTGAGTCTGGGCTCAGGAATCTAGTTGCAGAGTCTGTGGCGAGGCTGGTGTGTGCTGTGTCAGGAGAGTCTGGCTGATGTCCCCCGGGACACCCCACTATGGTTTCCTGGTGAATTCACCACAGTCCAAGGGAGGGGCCTAAGTCAGAAACCAGATTTGTCTGCTCGCCAGTGGGGGATGGTCTTTTAGGGGAGATCAAAATTTACCAGAGTAACACCTGGGAATTCCCTGGCGGTCCAGTGGTTAGGACCCCGTGCTTTCACTGCCGAGGGGCCCAGGTTCAATCCCTGGTCAGGGTACTAAGGTCCCTCAAGCCTCACGGTGGGACCAAAAATTTTTTTAAATAAATAAGTAAATAAATAAATTTACCAGAGTAACACCTGAAGGCTAATCTCCATTTCCAGTAACTGTCAAAGCAAAAGCAATTATCAGGATACCAATTTACAGAAGAGATATATATATATATATCTTATATACCTATATATATATCTATATAATCATTTACACAAGAGCTATAACAGACTTGCCCATTTTCTTTCCATGACTGAGATGTGGGAAGCTGGCCCACTGAGCTGCGAATCAGAGGCAGCAGTTGGTCATGAGTCATGAGAGAGATTTGAGAGGGCCTGGAGCCCTCATCCATGTGGCTATTGTGCCTCCAGGGCTGGACAGTCCTGGCCTTGGGCCGGGTCCTCTGCTCCAGACACAGGTGGATTGTCACTGTCAGGGTAGGCTCTGTAATGCCCCTTTTCTGTGCCTTCTGACAGCCACATTCTTTTTTTAGATGCTTGGTCAGGCTCCTCTGGCAGGTTTGGAACTAAACTGCTATCCCAGGGTTTTCTCAACCTTGGTTTCATGTTAGAATCAGTTGGGGGAAATTTAAAAGCTGCTAATGTCTGAGCTTCACCCCCAGGGATTCTAATTTTATTGGGCTGAAATGCAGCATGGGTGTGTGGACTTTTACAAGCTCCTCAGTGATTTCAGTGTCCTGTCAAGATTGAGAGCCTTTGCTTTAAGGCAACTGCAGATCTCTGTTCTGGTCCACTGAATGCCAATTTTTCTCCTAGAGGGTCACTTACCATGGATCAGGTGCCAAGTACTTCTCAAGCATGACCTTGTTTAATTCTTTAACCCGGCCTGCCAGGCAGGGACGAAGAGCAGTGGTGCAGAGGGAAGGAGTCAGGTGTAACTCCACGGAGACCTGGGTTCGATGCCAGCGCCATCACCTCCCAGCCAGGTGACTTGGGGCAAGTTACCTAATCCCTCTGAATCTTCATGCCCCTATTTGTAAAGTGGGAATAATAATATCTGCTTCTCAAGGCAGTTGTGAGGAATAAATGAGGCAGCAGATGGAAATCAGCTAGCCCAGAGTCATCGCCACCATACTGGCTCCATTTCAATGGGAGAAGTGGGAGAGACTAAGACATCACATTCCTTGAGGATCCTTGAGAGAGTGAGGGGGTCCCCCATCATATCCTGGCCCACAGACTCTGGCCAAGGAGTATGTGTTTTTTTGGTTTTTTTTTTGCTTTTTTTTGTTTTTCGGTACGTGGGCCTCTCACTGTTGTGGCCTCTCCCGCTGCGGAGCACAGGCTCCAGATGCTCAGGCTCAGCGGCCATGGCTCATGGGCCAAGCCGCTCTGAGGCATGTGGGATCTTCCCAGACCGGGGCACGAACCCGTGTCCGCTGCATTGACAGGCGGACTCTCAACCACTGCGCCACCAGGGAAGCCCTGTTTTTTGTTTTTGTTTTTTTTAATTATGAACATCAAGAAGGGCTTTAATCATAGTGTTAACTTCGTTTTTCTTCTGCTAATCAATTTTATGTACAGTAGTTCATATGTTAAACCATATGTGTACCAGAATTAGGAATATAAACCCTGAGCTTCCCTGGTGGCACAGTGGTTAAGAATCCACCTGCCAATGCAGGGGACACGGGTTCAAGCCCTGGTCTGGGAAGATCCCACATGCTGCGGAGCAACTGAGCCCGTGAGCCACAACTACTGAGCCTGCGCTCTAGAGCCCGCAAGCCACAACTACTGAGCCCGTGTGCCACAACTACTGAAGCCTGCGCGCCTAGAGCCCATGCTCCGCAACAAGAGAAGCCACCACGACGAGAAGCCCGTGCACCGCAACGAAGAGTAGCCCCCGCTCGCTGCAACTAGAGGAAACCCGCGCACAGCAACAAAGACCCAACGCAGCCAAAAATAAATAAATAAATAATAAAATTTAAAAAAAAAAAAAAAAAAAGAGGAATATAAACCCTTCCTAATGAGGTACACTGACAGTTGGTTAAAGAAAAATAATTTGCAGTGGGAAGATGTCTGAGACTCAAGCTCCACTGAGAGCACTACAGTCTATTTCCCTTCACAGGGTCCAAGGTGTGGGGAGGAGGGACGGGACAGAAGCTGCAGACACCCACCTGCAAGGCCTGAGTGGAGCAAACGCTTGGCACAAGGCCAAGTGGCAGGGCGGGGACACGAGGCAGACAGTGTGTGGTGCTTGAGGCTGTAGGTCCAACAGTCCCGGAGGGGCCACATTCCCAATCTTCCCTCCCACTCGCCAGGCTCCCCTAGAACTTTGCTGCTCTGACTCTTTGGCTGTCTCAGGGCTGCATTCCTCAGGATCTGCTTGCTTCTCTCTTGTGGCTGGAAGGGTATATTCCCGGGAGAGCCTTCCAACAGGGTCGCGTCGGGGTCTGTGCCTGAGCGTTCCCTGTGCTCACTCTCCCTTGGGGTGGCTTGAGCTATGCCTTTTGACCCCAGTGGGGAACCCCATCGCACACCCGTTGGTCAGCAGCAGAGCTCCCGATGCAGACATCAGCCTAGGACCACATATCCCCTCTCCCTACCCATGCATGTGGACAAGCAGAGGTGGAACAGCCAAGAGAAGCATCCCTGACCCTCCCCCCACCCCAAGCATTTGTTTGGGGGGCTAGATGAGAGCATTTACACCCATCATGGTCCAAATTTCTTTAAACAAGAAAACACAAGAAAGTAAAAATATGATATTTATCTGGGTGAGAGGATAAAGAGACATTAAATCACTGAACCGAGAAGCAAAATAAAAATAAGAATCAGCAACAGCAGCCCAGCTCTGCCTTCACCCCGTCCCCATCCGAGCACTTTTCACCATATGCTGCTGCCAGTCTCGATGGGAATGTGGCTCCTACTGCCTTCCCAGCTAACCTGGTTGAGCCTGGGTCCAGTCAGTTCCTGCAGGAAATGATGGGACTTCCGCGTGGTCTGAGCTTCCGGTTTCCCTCTGGTCACAAGCTGAGTTGGACCCAAATCTCTGTTCCCTGAACTCCCCTCTTGCCAGGGCCTGCCCACTCAGTGTCCTCCCTTAGGGCTGGGTCTGTGGCCCGGGCTTCTAGCCGGGGAAGGAACCCCCTCTCTTCCTGACCTCACAGGTCCCTCTAGAAAAGACACTGACAGGATAGGCCAAACTATAGAAGTAGACACCGCACTCCACGTGGGTTCCTTTAGCCTGGAGGCACCTGAGAAAACTCGGTCTTTGAGGTCTACCTCCTCCCCACCCTACTTGTGTGCTCCCACACTCCTTTCTGGAAAATGTCCCAGTTCTTATTTATAGCCATCCAAAGTCCACGCCCCAGGAGGGGGCAGCAAGGATGTGAGGCCCTGGAGGCTGTTGCCTGACTAGGTGGAGACTGTCCCCACTGGGACACACCTGGCTCCACAGTCCCCCGCACGCCCAAGGCTTCCCCATCCCGGGGACAGAGGAGGACACCAAAGGTGAGAGGATTTCGGGTGGGGGATTATAGGACCTGAGGCAGCAGGGACGTCCCCCCAGGACCTCAGAGGGAACTTCCAGGGAGTAGAAGCTAAAGTAGCAAGAAGAGGGCAAGGACGAGGGGAAGAGAGGAGAGAGAAGGAGGAAGCTAGGGTGACAGGGAACTGAGGGAAGCACCTTCCTAAGATCTGGGACACAGGCTTAGTGGGGACCCTGTCCTGGGGCTCCAGAGAACATCTAGTCTCTAGATGCCTCACCTTCATATTCAAGACCCAGGGCAAAGGTGGAGCTGGGGAGGCCCAAGAAACTTCGGCATGTAATTAAGGTAACTGAATTGTACATTTTAAAATGGACAAATGGTACATTTTATGTTGTGTAGTAGTATGTTGCATAAAAGTTTAAGTAAACGTTTTATGTTATGTTATGCAAAAAAAAAAAAAAAAAAGGAAGTGGTACAGTTGCTTTGGGATGGTGTCTGGCAGCTCCTGAAAACCTTAAACATAGATTACCATATGAGCCAGCCATTCAGCTCCCAGCTATATACTCAAGAGAAATGAAGGCATTTGTCCACATGAATACTCGTACGCAAATGTTCATAGCAGCACTATCCGTAACAACCAAAGAGTGGAAACAAAATATGGTCTATCCATACAATGGAATATTATTCGGCCATAAAGGAATGAAGTCCTGATTCATGTTACAACATGATGCCCCTCAAAAATGATACACTGAGTGAAAGAAGCCAACCACAAAAGACCACTTATTGTATGAATATGTTTATATGAAATTTCCAGAATCTAGGCAAATCTGTAGTGACAGAAAGGTTAGTGGTTGCCTAGAATTGAGAATGGGTTGGAGGGAAATAGGAAGTGACTGCTAACAGATTTTGGAGTTTCTTTCTGGGGTGATGAAATTGTTCTGGAATTAGATAGTAGTCATGGTTGCACAACTTTATGAACATATTAAAACCCATTAAACTGTACGTGTTAAAAGGGTGAATTTTATGGTATATGAATTACATCTCATTTAAAAAATGAGATTAAAAAACTGTTAAAAAAGCCAGGAGTCTTCTGGGAAAAGTATAGCCATCACTTTAGACTCCCGGCTGGCCATTCCTCTCTTCTCTGCGACAAGAACCCAGGAGGTTTGAGGTCAACAAAGCTAAGAACCCCCTGTGTCAGGCATCACAGACTCAGGATGCTCCCAGCAGGGAGGGGGAAGGAAGGGAGGATGCTGCGAGAGAGAGGACTGCCCCATCCAGTGCCCATCCCCTCCCCTCCCCACACTCCCTGGCACTGGGGTCCCAACCACATTCCCCATCCACCTAGTTGTGGGAGAAGCCTGTGTGGGAGAAGGCAGGGAGGTGGGGGGCACAGGCCGCAGCCTGGGGGAGGCAAGCCAGGCGGTTGACCTCACAGGTCCCAGCATCCTGGTCCTCCCGGAAGTAGACGGAGTCAGCAGAATCGAAGGAGGGGTCCTGGTCAAAGAAGTTGTAGGGTCGGAGGAAGAAGCCCACGCCGTTCCCCACAGTCACTGTGTTGG
>RJWK010073657.1:0-10199 GCA_004363435.1 Platanista minor | reverse complement strand
TGCCAGGCTTCTTTTGCCTTAAGGACACCTTCCCTTCTCTTGCGCGTGCCGGCCTGGACTTCCACTCTGAGAAAACACTAAATATTGGAGGATCAGAAAGAGGGCATACGGAGGTCGCGACACACCCCGTCAGCACCTACGGTGAGTCTCCGGGAGTGCACTCCGTGACCTTTGACCGTCCCCGTAGGGGAACTGCGGTTCCAATTTGGGGGATTTTCCTGCAAAGGGAAATCCTGATGTGGAATTCTCCCTGCAAAGGGAGATTCTGATGTAAGGCGCCGCTTTGGGGCAACCGTCCAGGTCGAGTGGGACTCGGAAGTCACGTTTGGTCAGGTCTCTGCCATATGTTTCTCTTTTTTCTTTTTTCAGCATCCCTTTGCTGTTTCCTTTCATGGTTTATGTTTATGTGTGACTTCCAGCTGACGAGGTGAAGGTTTATGTTTTGATTTGAGCAAGCTAACATCTAACGTCTGTTAC
This sequence comes from Platanista minor, assembly GCA_004363435.1. Taxonomy (NCBI): domain Eukaryota; kingdom Metazoa; phylum Chordata; class Mammalia; order Artiodactyla; family Platanistidae; genus Platanista; species Platanista minor. The sequence continues at coordinate 9,722 of RJWK010073657.1, read as the reverse complement.
CAACTGCTCTAGACAAAATGGGAAGCGCTTCCTCTAAGGTTCCACCCGCACCTGGGAACTTTTAGGGAAAATCTTAAATGACTGGTCGACCTGTATCTATGATCCAATGACAAAGAAAAATGGCCTGAAAACGGGTGTCCTACAATTAGATCTTTATTGCCACAGGATGGGGAAAATGGACTGAGGTTCAGGACTTTGTGCCCCTTTTATTATAATTTTATTATAATTATGCTCTAGGTGGCTCCATAATTAAAAGCCGGAGGAATCAGAAAACAAAACAAAACAAAAACAAAAAAACTCCCCTGACATTCTAAATGATCCTCTTCTAACTTCTCCCAACTCTCGGGGCGGCGGGGGTGGGGGTGGCGGGGAACCAAGCTTCCCCCACTCCTGGCAAGTTCCCTTACTCCTTCAGATTCTTCTAATCAAAATAACCCCACCTCCCCAGAGGGACAATCCCAGCTAGGACAACATTTTATCAACCAGTCTGCCCCTGTTATCAGAGCCAATTTGAGCACTATCTGGTTTAAATTTTAGCTGTGAAACCATGACCACAAAAAGAGAAAGATCATTTTTGACAGTATGGTCACAGTATTCTTTAGACTCTGGAGAAAACTGGTTAAAATAAAGCTTTTCTTAAAATTGCAAAGCCAGTTCTTTTTGCATGTGCAATTAGAAAAGGCTAGCTTGTTAAAATACTTTTCTTCAAAATTCTGACCCTGAGGGGCTTCCCTGGTGGCGCAGTGGTTGAGAGTCCGCCTGCCGATGCAGGGGACAAGGGTTCGTGCCCCGGTCCGGGAAGATGCCACATGCCGCGGAGCGGCTGGGCCCTTGAGCCATGGCCGCTGAGCCTGCGCGTCCGGAGCCTGTGCTCCGCAATGGGAGGGGCCACAGCAATGCGAGGCCCGTGTACCGCAAAAAAAAAAAAAAAAAAAAATTCTGACCCTGAGAGAACAAAAATATGCCTAGGACGAAGCTTGAAGTGAACTCTTATCATGTCCTTGAGTTACAAACACAGCCCACTTTGCTTGAGAGTTCAGCCTTGGGTTAATTAAAGAGACATTTTAAATCTCCAGTGGAAACTATGAGACCTCTGTCTGTCTGGATATATGTGTATGTCTCAGTACGTGTTTCTGTCTTTGGATAATATTGCTGAGGTTAATTTGTAAAGGAGCTCTATTTCATTGGCTTTAAAGCAAAGTAAGCGCTTACAAATCAAACAATTCTAAATATAAGAAAATTTAAGTAAATTTCAGATTCATGTGAACTGGGAAATATTCAATATTAAATTAATACCTGGTGTTAATGTTTAAGTTTGTTGATCTAATTAATCTGGACATGTCTTTAGAGCCATCAACATTAAGTATAATACTTTTATTTTGCCTAGGTTTAATGTAAACTAAATAAGATTTTATTATATCTGCTACAAATTTGTCAGCAATGAAAATAACTCGATGTGAAGAAACTTCTAAGAAGAAAAATTGTAAATGAGATAAGAACTTTGGGTGACTTTTTAGGAATAATTATGTTTTAGGAATATTTACTTAAGCATGATCTCTCCAGATATTTGACAACTTGAAAATTTAGAGTTGTGCTAAATTAAGTTAAAGGATGGAAGTTTATTAAGCAGTAATTACTGAACATTGGCTTCCTTTTACAGAGAAACAAAAGGTTTAGAACTATTAAAAAATGTGTTTGGTGCCACACTGAGATATTTTCTATAAGAAAGCACATTCTTCAAAAATTATCATTTGGATGTATGTTTACCAATTACAGAGTGCTGATATAAAGGACAGTTCATGGTTGCTTAAGGAAAGTAGGAAGTGTGTTTTTAGTAAGGAAGGTATGAGGAATGGAATTGCATTTTATTAAAGGAAAAGGAAGTAGGTCTGACTTACAGGTGGCTGTTTCTGAACGGGAAAATAAAGTGATGGATACAGAAAGTGATAAAAAAGGTTTGCAGAATGTGGACCCTTAGAAAAGAGTTTTATATATGGTACAAGTTTTCTTAAGACGCTGAACTGCCTTGGATGACAGATTTCAAGCTTGCTTATTTATTTATTCATTCATTCATTCATTTATTTTTGGCTGCATTTGGTCTCCGTTGCTGCATGCGGGCCCTCTCTAGTTGCGGCCAGCGGGGGCCACTTTTCGTTGGGGTGCGTGGGCCTCTCATTGCAGTGACCTCTGCTGTTGCGGAGCACAGGCTCCAGGAGTGCAGGCTTCAGTAGTTGTGGCGCACAGGCTTAGTTGCTCCGTGGCATGTGGGATCTTCCCGGACCAGGGCTTGAACCTGTGTCCCCTGCATTGGCAGGCGGACTCCCAACCACTGCGCCACTGGGGAAGCCCCATGCTTCTTTACCTTTTAAGTGATCTGTTTGATATTTGCCTGTAAGATCTTTTATCGTTACTTTGGCTAAGTGAATAACTACTGTTTCCCAGTGACTATGATCTGATCTGACTGAGTGTTCTAAATGCTTTTGATTTTTTTGATAAAACTTCCCAAATCAAATGAAGTTTCTTTGACCTCTAGGTAACTTTGGGGTGCTTCAAATGACCCCTGAAACATCCCAAAGAGAGAGATTACACTAATTAGGTTCATTTGGTATGTTAAAAGTATGTGGGAAGTATTGTCAAATGTGTAATAAATCTTCTTAGGTTATATTATATGGTAATTGTTACTAATATAGATAGTCTAGAAATTATATGGAGTTTCAAAAAAATTCTGATATGTCCTGGTAAAATGTTATCAGTCATAATTCTAGTTACTATCTTAAGTGTCATATGTTACAACAGTAATCAAGTTACCTTATTACATTGTAATCAGATTTTAAATTTGCCTTAAGTCTTTTGTCTCTATAGACACAGTTTCACTGTGATGTCTTTGCAAAAATGCTTCCTCTTCAAGAAGATTTATAAAAAGGACTTTTGGATAAATACAAGTTTCCGACTTTCAGACCATAATGCTAAATTGGATATAAAGAAGCTTTTCTCCTCAAGCTACTTATGGTTTACAACAATTTGGTGATTTACACTTATGGGTAAAATTAAAACATTTATCTTCTCTATCTGCTCCCTCCAGAGACTGGAAACTCTTAGGTCCCCAGCAGCTTTATCAGATAAATTAGGAAGGCTACCTCACTAACAGGTATAGAAATCTCATGGTATTTTAGGGACCCTGAAAAGGGAGGAATTCACCTACACTGGTAAGCAAAATCTGTGACAAGCCCTTGGTGTGACTTCCCTGAGAGGTCTTTTAAAAGTTCAGTCTGAGACTCCTTATAAAAGTTTCAGCAAGCAAAAAGCCTATATGGTCAATTACAGTTATATAAATCATCAGGCCAAGTTTATTGAGACCAGACTAAAATCTGGTTCTCCCTCTCTGTTAAGAGAACAAAGTTTTCTTGGGATGCTGCTTTAGTAACAGACCATGTACATTTCTTTGCCTTTAAGTGACTTACATTTGCTTTTAAAATCTTTTGTTACTTCGGTAAATAAGTATTATTTCACAATGATCTATAAAGATTATGATGGCACACAGTAGATAAAGTTCACTGTTTCTACAAAAATTAACCCCTCATTGTCAGACTTTTGCCATCCTGATGTCCTGAAAACATGATAACAGTCTACTCCTAAATCAGGGAATTAAAAATGTGTAAACAACAGCTGTCAATCAAACAGTCAGGGCTATGTAAAATCCAAGAGGCTGCTTGGCTTTTTCCGGCTCCCTAACAAGCCTCATTTTTATTTGATGGGATAAAGCCTTCCCTGGCTGCAAGGTTAATGCCCTCACAGTGAAGAAAAAAAATTATGTTTTACTGAATATTAAATTCTAATTTTGTTAACTGAGGTCTGTGTTTACCAAGAAGACTCACTTCCCAGACTCACTTCCCAGATAGTTCCTTGATGTTATGTTTACCAAGACTCACTTCCCAGATAGTTCCTTGATGTTATGTTATATTGCTAAAAAGTTTAATTGAATTATTAAAGGCCACTCTAAGTTTGTTTCTAAAGCTTATCTCAGTAATCTATCTTTGGATGAAGATCAGATGCCCCACAACCTACAACCAGGGGATTATACATACTGGAAAAGACATAATTTAAAGGACTATCTCCAAACTGGATGGAAGGACCCTTATCAGGTACTCTTAATTAGCTCATACACAGTAAAACTAAAGGGAATTAATTCTTGGATTAATTTCCACTCACAAAGGGCCCCTGCACTGGACTGGCCTATAGAGAGGGCAGCTGACCTCCAGATCACCTTAAAACAATGCTCAAACAGAGGAGAAACTACAGTCACACCAGGATGAGAAAAAGACAACATCAGAAGTAGACAGCTTACCCAAGATCCTGGACCTGACTCATATGCCCATTTATAATGCTCTCTTGACTTCTTGGACCTTTGCATATGAATCAAATGTTTTTCTATCATAGGCACGATCCTATGCTAGTTTTAAAAATCAATCCAGTTGTTGGGTTTGTGGCCAATTACCTATGTCTAGTACTTCTGGATTACCTGAGTAGATTTCTCCACTCCAAGGCTCTAATTGGTTGACTCTTAAGAAATTAATCTTAAAAGGAAACTTATAGTCATGTTCAGGCCACTATTGATATTACTAGATAAGATCCCCTCACCTGACCAATTAATAACACCTGCTCTGACCCTGACCATAAATATGAATTTTACTCTATTACTCAAAGTTCAATCAGAGCAACAGGCAACATTTCAGCCAAGGAATAAAACCTCCCACAATTATGGGACGGATTTATGTAATTAACACCAGGCTATGGTAATTTAAGGTTAAAGGCTTCTCTATGTTGGGAACAATTAAATCACACTAAGGATAATCATTCTAGTAACACTAGGACGCTGGGCTGAGTACCTTATGGACAATGCCAATATATAATTTCCCTGAAGAACAGGGATTAGTATAGAACAGACTAAGTCAAGACAACCTGGGATATACTGGGCTGCACCTAATGGAAGTTCTTGGCTTAATTCTTACTTATGACTTTATTAATACTGCCAGCTATGCTATTTGTATTTTGCCTATTTCAAAAAAATTATTGTTTCTTACGTTACCAAATGTGTGACTGAGACTCTGATAAAATGCGGATATATAGTTCCATGGGAGATCAAATGATTACCATAACCTAACTCTAGATATGAGAAGAAGCAACAAGAGGGAATGTCCTGGACCATAAGAGACTAGGAAGACAGGTGGTCCAGAGACTTCTAGATATGAGTAAAGGCCTAGTCCAGTAATAGCACATGGAGTGGCCTACCAGCAAAATCTTTGCCAGACCTGGGAAAGAGCATTCCTAGTACTGTGGGACAAAATGGTCATGAAATGCCCCAAACCATGGTTGAAATTATGACCATAAAGGGGCCCCGCCGACTGAAAACTGACACTTGCCACTTACTTCTACAAGGATTACATCATGAGCTTCTGTAGCTGGTGACCTTCAACACCCCCTACAAGGAGTTCAGGGTGGAGATCTGAAACGAGGCACTCTGTGCTCTGGGAAAAACAGACAGGACAGGCCTTCAGATAGTTAAATACTTTCAGAAGAAGATTTTATGAGCCCCAATTCTTGCATCTTCTCATACCTAGAGAAACACTGACATCATTAACAGTGACACTAAGGTGTTATTTTATAGGCAAGTCCTTTTATTGCTAAGAACTTGAGTTTTCTGAGCTGTGTTAGATTTGGGATGTTACCAGCCATTCTCAAAAGAACATCTGCTGGCAGCTGGTAACTGCAACCTTACTTCTTAAAGGTCTCCTCTGGTAACTATTACACTTTTAAATGAAAAACTTGCTTTAGATCATATGTTAACAAAAAGAGAAAACACATATGTAGTGACCAGTAGCTCCTGTTATTTATATGTTAATACCACATCAAAGGTTAAAACCTACTTTGATGAAACTAGATAACCGGCTACCTAGCTACAAGTCTCCCCAAAGCACCAGGCCTAGACTGGGTTTCAGGCTTATTCTCCTAAAAAGAAATGAGATCTATTTTGTCTATTAATGTTTAGGTTGTCACTCCTCCAAATACTTCTAACAGGGCCTGTTACACCTACATCAATCACACTGGGCTAATAGAAGAGGACATAAAATTATATATATGACTACACCAAATGGCTCCATTCCTTTAGACAGGGTAACCCAAATGCTGACTCTATCTAGACCAGGATCAAAATTACTACCGAACATAACATGGCTCTTAGTCCTGCTTGGGCCCCTGGCTACAATAATTCTTTTACTAATCTTTGGCCTCTGTTTTTTTTTAAACTACTTGTTAAGTTCTGTCTCTTCCAGATTACAATAGGTTCACATCAAGATAATGATGATGCAAAGATTCCAGCCATTTCTCAGAACAAATCCTGCCAAAACAAAAACAGAAGTCACCCCAGGGCCCTTAATAAGACAGGGTGAGAGCTCAGTGACCCCCAACTAGGTAGGGTCTACGAGCCCCTTGCCAGCCTAAAGAAGCTACAGAAGACATACCGTCGTCCCTTATCCTCCCAATGCAGATTTCTTGGGGTTCACACCTCTCAGGGGGGATATAAAACAGGAGATAGATGGGCCCCTGGGCGGGATAGCTGGTCTTTGTCAAGTGGAGCAAAACGGAAGTTTTGTCCTCAGCCGGACAAGAATGATGCCTGTCTCCCTCCCTCCATTGATATGGAGGGAATGAACTAGCGGTGGGGAATTTGTTGCAGCAAAAACAGAAGTGAAGTTTACCCTCTCCTGAGAACAAGGGAACACTGAACAGGCTAGAGAAGAAACATAACCTGGCCTCAAAGAGTTAATCACTCCTAGTTTTTTTTTTTTTTTAAACTGTTACTAACCTGTAGTTTCTGTAACTAGATTTGTACTTCACAAAGCTAACCTATTACTCTTTAACACTATGTGAATTACATCCTGCACTCCCTTGTAGTAAATCACCCCTGTAGGATTTGCATTTCAGAAAAAAGGTTGCAGGCGGATAAACGGACCCAATTACCCGACTGCCTGACGCCAGCTGTGACTGTTTTGAAATAATGCGGGAAGAAGAGGAATGCAAGACCTTCACTACTTTGATCCTTATCATCTACCCCGGACTGCAGCCCCACATATAAAATCTTCTCCGATTCCCCGAAGGAGGGTGGGGGGGCACAGTCCTTGAGGCGCTAGCCTGCTGTGTCTTCCCTTGTGCCTGGCAGAAAAATCAAGCCATCTCTCTGTTCCTCCAAAATCTCTGGCTCCGAATTTCTGTTCGGCATCGGTGCACAGAGAAGCCGAGATTTCGGCAACAGTTCTACTTATTAACCCAAGGCTAAAGTCTCAGGCAAAGAGGGCTGCGTTTATATTTCAAGGACATGTAAGAGTTAACCTCAAGCTTTCTCCTAGGCATAGTTTTGTTCTCACAGGGTCAGAATTCTGAAAAAAAGTATTTTATCAAAACAGCTTTCTCTAACTGCATATGCAAAAAGAAATAGTTTTGGAATAAAAAAACTTCATCTTGGCCATTTTTCTCCAGAGTCTAAAGAACACTGTGGCCGTGCAGCATTAAAAAAAAAAAATACTTTGGGCTTCCCTGGTGGCGCAGTGGTTGAGAATCTGCCTGCCAATGCAGGGGACACGGGTTTGAGCCCTGGTCTGGGAGGATCCCACATGCCGCGGAGCAGCTGGGCTCGTGAGCCACAACTACTGAACCTGCACGTCTGGAGCTTGTGCTCCGCAGCAAGAGAGGCCGCGACAGTGAGAGGCCCGCGCACAGCGATGAAGAGGGGCCCCCGCTCGCCGCAACTAGAGAAAGCCCTCGCACAGAAACGAAGACCCAACACAGCAAAAATAAATAAATTAATTAATAAACTCCTACCCCCAACATCTTCTAAAAAACACCCCAAAACAAAACAACTTTTCTCTTTCTAGGAGCATACTAAAAATCACCCAGTTTTGTAAAATACACCCTAGGGAACAACTACAAGGTGGAATAGAGCTCTCATTACCCATTTTCCTTTTAGACATAGGCTTATAGCTGTAAGTTGGTCATTCGGCCATAATCCTTCCCAAGGGACTTTCAGACGGAATTGAAACGGCACCTCCCATGTTTAAAAGCAGACAAACGACAAAGGAACAACAAAGGAACCAAACCCAACAAGGCCAGCTAAACAAACAGGAACCTTTCAAAACTCAAAAGAGGACAAAAGGGGACAACTTCCCCGGGTTCTCTGGTCCCACTCAACCGTGACCTCCATACCAATGGTGCCACAAACACCCCGTAAAGGGCTAGAAGTTTCACAACCTTCCTTCAAAGTACGGAATCAAGGATCTCGGTGTGCACATCAGGGGACTTACCCAAATGGCCAAGGTGTCTCGACTCTTCCAAAATCTGTTTCCTTTTCCTCCAAGAAGGTTCAAGTTGCAGGAGACCACGTCCTATCTGGAGAGAGAGACCGGAGTTCCCCAGAGCTCCAAATGGGGCTCCGGCAGCTGCTTGGACAGTCCTTCACTCCCTTCCCAGAAGGCAGGGGCTCCAAGTGCAACCTGGGGCGGGGGCGGGGGTGGGGGCGGGGCGGGCCCTCCCCTCTCCTCCCCTCCCTTCCCCTCCCCTCCCCCTCCCCCTCCCCGCTCCGACAGTGTTCCACTGGACTTGGGTAGGGGATGAACACCACCCCACTGGGGAGCCGAGGTGCCTCTGGCTGGCTCAGCCAATTTGTAACCGAAAATTTGGTCCCTGTCCCCGATGCCAAATGAGAATAACGAGGGCAAGGTTTTGAGGATAAAGGAAAGAAAGATTTCTTAATCTGCCAGCAAGTGAGGAGGGTAACAGACTAAGGTCTTGAAAACTACCGTCCTACTCTCTGAAAGAGGGCAGGTCTATTTAAGGAGAATTTTGAGCGTGGGGACTGCAAGACTAAGTGACTGAGACCTCGCTGGGCTGGAGCCGCTTCTTTTGATACTTCCGTGATTCACGGACATTGTGGTGGTCTGCCTCCAGTCAAGACAGACCAGACCGACTGTTTTTCTGCTGACTGCTTGATCCTACACACCTGTGAATCAGGATGAAAAAGAAATAGCCAGACAGGCTAGAGCCTATCAGCATGGTTAGCAGAGAAAAGCAGCATGTGTACATTATTTGAATTAATACATGAATTAAAAGAGGTCAGTTGTTAAAATTCTAACTCTGTATTTGGCTACAAGCAGACATACCTGCCTGCTCAGCCAGTTAGAGGTGCCTCCGTAAATGCCAACCCAGGTCAGTCTGTCGTCACCTGCAAGACCTGCGTCCCAAATCCCCATAACCTGAGCCCAAGGGAGTCATTGATCTCACCCCATAGGACAGAGAAGCCTTTTATCTATGGCCACTCAGACCATGGTGCTTTTCACAAGGGCCCCAGCCATTGTCAGCAGATGATGGAATTCAGGTGAGGAAGCCATGAAAGGGAGGTAATGACCAGTGTCTTCCCAATATCTTTCTCATCCTCTTCCTAAGAGCCTCTTCCTGATTCTGTCCAGAGAAGCAATGTATCCAGTTACACAGTCTTTCTCCCACTTCAGACTCTCTTACAGCTGAAGTTGCCAGGTGGCATGAATCTGGCCAATGAGATGTAGATGGACATCCAGGTAGGTTTCTAGGAAATCTACTCTTCTTTAGAGTCAAGAGGCACAGATTCAGCAGGCCTCTGCCCTTGGCTCTTTCTCTTTTTTTTTTTTTTTTTTTTT
>RJWK010073656.1:0-10200 GCA_004363435.1 Platanista minor | reverse complement strand
GGTCAGAAAAGATACTTGATACGATTTCAATTTTCTTAAATTTACCAAGGCTTGATTTGTGACCCAAGATATGATCTATCCTGGAGAATGTTCCATGAGCACTTGAGAAAAATGTGTATTCTGTTGTTTTTGGATGGAATGTCCTATAAATATCAATTAAGTCCATCTTGTTTAATGTACCATTTAAAGCTTGTGTTTCTTTATTTATTTTCATTGTGGATGATCTGTCCATTTGTGAGAGTGGGGTGTTAAAGTCCCCTACTATGAATGTGTTATTGTCGATTTCCCCTTTTATGGATGTTAGTATTTGCTTTATGTATTGGGGTTCTCCTTTGTTGGCTACATAAATATTTACAATTGTTGTATCTTCTTCTTGGATCGACCCCTTAATCATTATGTAGTGCCCTTCTTTGTATCTTGTAACAGTCTTTATTTTAAAGTCTCTTTTGTCTGATATGAGAATTGCTACTCCAGCTTTCTTTTGGTTTCCGTTTGCATGGAATATCTTTTCCCATCCCCTTACTTTCAGTCTGTATGTGTCTCTAGGTCTGAAGTGGGTCTCTTGTAGGCAGCATACATATGGGTCTTGTTTTTGTATCCATTCAGCCAGTCTCTGTCTTTTGGTGGGAGCATTTAATCCATTTACATTTAAGGTGATTATCGATATGTATGTACCTATTCCCATTTTCTTAATTTTTTTGTATTTGTTATTGTAGGTCTTTTCCATCTCTTTCTTGCCTTGATAAGTTCCTTTAGCATTTGTTGTAAAGCTGGTTTTGTGGTGCTGAACTCTCTCAGCTTTTGCTTGTCTGTAAAGGTTTTAATTTATCCATCAAATCTGAATGAGATCCTTTCTGGGTAGAATAGTCTTGGTTGCAGCTGTTTCTCTTTCATCACTTTACATATGTCCTTCCAGTCCCTTGTGGCTTGGAGAGTTTCTGCTGAAAGATCAGCTATTAACGTTATTGGGACTCCCTTGTGTGTTATTTGCTGTTTTTCCCTTGCTGTTTTTTTTTTTTAATTTGTGGGCCATGGGCCTCTCACTCCTGTGGCCTCTCCTATTGCAAAGCACAGGCCCCAGACGCACAGGCTCAGCAGCCATGTCTCATGGGCCCATCCACTCTGCAGCATATGGGATCCTTCCGATCCGGGGCACGAACCCGTGTCCCCTGCATCAGCAGGCGGACTCTCAACCACTGCTCCACCAGAGAAGCCCCTCCCTTTCTGTTTTTAATATGTTTTCTTTGTATTATTTTTTGATAGTTTGATTAGTATGTGCCTTGGCATGTTACTTCTTGGATTTATCCTGTATGGGACTCTCTGTGCTTCCTGGACTTGATTAACTATTTCCTTTCCCATATTAGGGAAGTTTTCAACTATAATCTCTTCAAATATTTTCTCAGTCCCTTTCTTTTTCTCTTCTTCTTCTGGAACCCCTATAATTCGAATGTTGGTGCGTTTAATGTTGTCCCAGTGGTCTCTGAGACTGTCCTCAGTTCTTTTCATTCTTTTTTCCTTATTCTGCTCTGCAGTAGTTATTTCCACTATTTTATCTTCCAGGTCACTTTTCCTTTTTTCTGCCTCAGTTATTTTGCTATTGATCACATCTAGAGTACTTTTAATTTCATGTATTGTGTTGTTCATGGTTGCTTTTGTCGTCTTTAGTTCTTCTAGGTCCTTGTTAATTCTATTTCCAAGGTTATGGATCATCTTTCTTATCATTATTCTGAATTCTTTTTCAGATAGAATGCCTATTTCCTCTTCATTTGTTAGGTCTGGTTGGTTTTTATCTTGCTCCTTCATCTGCTTTGTGTTTTTCTGTCTTCTCAATTTGCTTATCTTCCTGTGTTTGGGGTCTCCTTTTTGCTGCAGGTTTGTAGTTCCCGTTGTTTTTGGTGTCTGTCCCCAGTGGCTAAAGTTGGTTCAGTGGGTTGTGTAGGCTTCCTGGTGGAGGGGACTAGTGCCTGTGTTCTGATGGATGAGGCTGGATCTTGTCTTTCTGGTGGGCAGGTCCACGTCAGGTGGTGTGTTGTGGAGTGTGACCTTATTATGATTTTAGGTGGCCTCTCTGCTAATGGATAGTTTGTGCTTCTGTCTTGCTAGTTGTTTGGCATAGGGTGTCCAGCACTGTAGCTTGCTGGTCTTTGAGTGAAGCTGGGTGCTGGTGTTGAAATGGAGATCTCTGAGAGATTTTCACTGTTTGATATTATGTGGGGTTGGGAGGTCTTTTGTAAACCAGTGTCCTGAAGTTGTCTCTCCCACCTCAGAGGCATAGCACTGACTCCTGGCTGCAGCACCAAGAGCCTTTCATCCACATAGCTCAGAATAAAAGGGAGAAAACATAGAAACAAAGAAAGAAAGATAGAGAGAGAGAGAATGGAAGGAAGAAAGGAATGATAAAATAGAATAATGTTAGATAAAATAAAATAAGGTTATTAAAATAAAAAATCATTAAGAGAGAAAAAAAATTTTTTAAAGTAAAAAAAAAAAAAAAGAGAAAAACAGACAGATAGAACCCTAGGACAAATGGTGAAAGCAAAGCTATACAGACAAAATCTCACACTGAAGAATACACATACACACTCATAAAAAGAGGAAAAGGGGGAAAAAATAAATAAATCTTGCTCTCAAAGTCCACCTCCTCAATTTGGGATGATTCTTCATCTATTCATGTATTCCACAGATGCAGCGTACCTCAAGTTGATTGTGGGGATTGAATCCACTGCTCCTGAGGCTGCTGGGAGAGATTTCCCTTTCTATTCTTTGTTCGCACAGCTCCCGGGGCTCAGCTTTGGATCTGGCCCTGCCTCTGCATGTAGGTCCCTGGAGGGTGTCTGTTCTTCACTCAGACAGGACAGGGTTAAAGGAGCCGCTGACTCGAGGGCTCTGGCTCACTCAAGCCAGGGGGAGAGAGGGACACGGAGTGCGGGGCGAGCCTGCGGCAGCAGAGGCCACCAGGACGTTGCACCAGCCTGAGGCTCGCTGTGCGTTCTCCCGGGGAAGCCGTCCCTGGATCCCGGGACCCTGGCGTTGGCGGGCTGCACAGGCTCCAGGAGGGGAAGTGTGGAGATTGACCTGTGCTCACACACAGGTTTCCTGGTGGCAGTAGCAGCAGACCTACTGTCTCAGACCTGTCTCTGGGGTCCGCACTGGTAGCCGCGGCTCACGCCCCTCTTGGAGCTCCTTTAAGCAGCGCTCCCAATCCCCTCTCCTCGCGCACCAGGAAACAAAGAGGGAAGAAAAAGTCTCTTGCCTTCTCGGCAGGTCCAGACATTTTCCCGGACTCCCTGCCGGCTAGCCGTGGTGCACTAACCCCCTGCAGGCTGTGTTCACGCCGCCAACCCCAGTCCTCTCCTTGTGCTCTGACCGAAGCCCGAGCCTCAGCTCCCACGCCGCCCGCGCTGACGGGGGAGCAGACAAGCCTCTCGGGCTGGTGAGTGTCGGTCGGCGCCGATCCTCCGTGCGGGGATCTCTCCGCTTTGCCCTCCACACCCCTGTGGCTGCACTCTCCTCTGTGATCCTGAAGCTTCCCCCCTCCACCACTCGCAGTCTGTGCCCACGAAGGGGCTTCTCAGTGTGTGGAAACCTTTCCTGCTTCACAGCTCCCTCCCACTGGTGCCGGTCCCGTCCCTATACTTCTGTCTCTGTTTTTTCTGTTTTTTGTTTGCCCTACCCAGGTACGTGGGGAGCTTCTTGCCTTTTGGGAGTTCTGAGGTCTTCTACCAGCGTTCAGTAGGTTTTCTGCAGGAGTTGATCCACATGTAGATGTATTTCTGGTGTATCTGTGGGGAGGAATGTAATCTCTGCTTCTTACTCTTCCGGATCTTGTCTCTCTGTCAGCCTTTTTAATATTAGCTCTTCTACTAAGTGTGTAGTAGCATTACATAGTGATTTTGTTTTTCATTTCTCTGATGAATAATGATGTAATTTTTTCATATGCTTATGACCATTCATGTACGTTCCTTTGTGATGTATCTGCTCAAATATTTTTCCCATTTTAATTGTCTTTTTATTATTGAGTTGGAGGATTTTTAAATAAATTCTGGATTCCAGTCCCTTTTTGTATATTTGTTCGTTTTGCAAATATTTCTCCTAGTCTGTAATTTGGTTATTTATTTTCTTAATGATGTCTTTTAATGAACAGTTTTAAAGTTAGATAAAGTCTAATTTTTTTCAGAAAAATGCCACTATTGGTCAGGAGGGAAAGGGTGGGCATAAACAGGAAACAAAATGTTACCAGCAGGGACAGGAAGTAACAGCAGTGATGAGGCAACTTTGTACCACTTTGAGGAATATCACCCAAAATTACAAGTTCAAATATTCAGTCATAATTCAAGAAATAAAAGAGCACATATTAGAAATTAGAGGAGTGTTGCAGAGGCTCAAGTCCTTTAAAAGTCATATGTAAAAACTGAAAAAAAATTATTACATAATTATCTCCTGACAACTTAAATTTCATCTTATGTAAATTGTCTTTATATCATATAGAAATTCTCTACTTTTGCTTAGTAACTTTTCAGAGGTAGCAGCCAATTTTAAGTACTGATCTTTGTCACATGTCAGCATGACACACAGGTGATAAATAATGAGTTAAGTTTTTCTGCTTGTTGAAAGAAAAGTTCTATAGTCAGTCGAGGTACACTTAATCCTACTTGTTATGAACTGATGTCACAGAACAGAAGCAATATATTAAGTACATTAGTACAGTAATAATACCATATTGCTCTGTTGTGTATTTATGTACATAATATTCAAAATACATTATGGACATAAACTTAAAAAAGAAATTGTTTCCTCAGTTGTAGAAAGACTTTTAAGGATCCTGAAACACTTCCAAGTGATCCATGAATAGAACCCTTTTCTTAATCATTCTCTGAACTATTTGTCATTTTTATTCCCATCATCAGTTTACACTGGTGCTCTCCAAAGGTTACAAAATGCATGATGTCACAACAGATTGCTTGCAGAAGCATATTGAAAACTCAGCTGTCTTTAATTAAGCTAAATATGAAAGAACTTTGCAAATATGTAAAACGATGCTGCTTAGTAATATTTTTTATTTTGGACTATAATTATTTTTCTTAAAAATATAATTCATCTTACCATGTAATGAATGTATTATTGCTATTTTAATGGATTAATACATAATTATTTTTTAAAATTCTCATCAGTTTTAAACAAAAGCTTTTTGTTTAATAATTCAATTTTTTTAATGTAAAGGAATCCTGAGACCAAAAATTTGAGAACTGCTGAACTATATCATCTTATAAATCTTATTTAGGTAAAATATTCTATGATGACTGACTCAAACAGAACAGAATTCAGCATTAGGCCCATAAATATAATAATATTCCAGTGATGGATTTTTTCTGTTTTGCCTGCTAATTTTCAAAGCACTCAAAAACACTGTATGAAGAAGGTCTTCATTTCTTTATCTGCAGGAAACTAACTATACTAATGCCTTTTTAAATCCCTTGTATTTACTCTATGTTTCCAATTCTCCCTGGCTAAGTTTCTTTTCTCCCTCTTCTTCTAAACTTTATATTTGATTGATCCTTATTTGATATTTAAAGGCTGCATATAGATCAATTAAATGTAAGACCCTATAGGAAAATTCTCTCTGAAAAAAAGGATAAAACTGGGAAAGAGGCCTCTTCTGTACTTTGGTCATCTTTAAAATCTGGTCAGAATTAGCAGATTTGTATTTGAATTGGCAGGTACATATTCTCCAAGGAGAAAGTCACTCTCTGGAATAATATGATTAAAAGAACACCTTTTATTTCCTTTACAGTAAGCACATGCATGTTTTAGTATATAATATTTTCAATTTTCTGATTAGATAAATAAAATATGTATTATCTGTGACTTTATATGTATTAAGCACACAGTATTGATTTTGGTTGCATATCTTACTTCAACATTTGACAAATGTCCTGAGATGTGTCTATGAATACACAGTGCTTTATAAGGGTGTCGAATGAATACACATGTATGTAAATTCTCAGAGACTGTGTTGCTTGTTTCTTTAAATATGGTGGTTATTCTCAAGGTTTATGTTATCCAACAATGCTGCCATTTTAGCCAAAATGGTAACCTAATTAAAGTAGTAAAGATTTAGGAATACAAACATACCTCATAGATATTGTGGGTTCAGTTCCAAACCACCTCAATAAATCGAATATCACAATAAAGCAAGGCAAATTTTTGGCTTCCCATATAAACGTTATGTTTACACTATATTCTAGTCTATTGAGTGTGTAATAGCATTATGTCTAAAAAACAATATACATACCTTAATTAAGACTTACTTCACTGCTAAAAATGGTAACCATCTGAGCTTTTAGCAAGTCATAATCTTTTTGCTGGTGGAGGGTCTTGCCTCAATGTTGACAGCTGCTGACAGATCAGGGTAGTGGTTGTTGAAGGTTGGGGTGGCTGTGACAATTTCTTAAAATAAGAAAATAAAGTTTGATGCATTGATGGACTCTTTCTTTCATGAACAATTTCCTGTAGCATGCTATGCTGTATGACAGCATTTTACCCACAGAAAAACTTCTTTCAAAACTGGAGTCAATCCTCAAACTCTGCCCCTGCTTTAGCAACTAACTTTATTTAATATTCTAAATCCTTTGTTGTCATTTCAACAATCTTCACATTATCTTTACCAGGAGTAAATTCCATCTCAAGAAACCCCTTTTTTCTCGTCGATAAGAAGCGTCTCCTCATCCGCTAAAGTTTATCATGAAATTGTAGCAATTCAGTTACATCACAGGCTCCACTTCTAATTCTAGTTTTCTTGCTATTTCCACCACACCTACAGTTACTTCCTCCACAGAAGGCTTGAACCCCTCAAAGTCATTCATGAACTTTGGAATTAGCTTCTTCCAAACTCCTGCTGATGTTGACATTTTTACCTCTTCCCATGAATCACAAGCATTCTTAATGGCATCTAGAATAAGAAATTCTTTCCAGCAGGTTTTCAATTTACTTTGCCCAGATCCACAGAGGAATCATTATCTATGGCAGCTATAGCCTTACAAAATGTATTTCTTAAATTAGACTTGAACACTGAAATCACACCTTGATCCATGGGTTGCAGAATGGATGTTGTGTTAGCAGGAATGAAAACATTAATCTTGTTGTACATCTTCAGCAGAGCTCTTGGGTGACTAGGTGCATTGTCAATGAGCAGTAATATTTTGAAAGAATTTTTTTCTGAGTAGTACGTTTCAGCAATGGATTAAAACATTCAGTAGAACATGTTGGTTTACATGTTCTGTCATCAATGTTTTATTGTTCCATTTACAGAGCACAGTCAGAGTAAATTTAGCATACTTCTTAAGGGCCCTAGGATTTTCCGAATGGTAAATGAAGATTGGCTTCAACTTAAAGTCACCATCTGCATTAGCCCCTAACAAGAGAGTCAGCCTGTCTTTTGAAGCCAGGCATTTACTTCTCCTCTCTAGTTATGAATGCCCTAAATGGTACTCTCTTCCAATATAAGGTTGTTTCATCTCCGTTTAAAATCTGTTGTTTTGTGTAGCTAACTTTATTAATTATCTTAGCTTTATTTTTCTGGGTAACTTGCTGCTGTTTCTACATCAGCACTTGCTACTTCACCTTACATTTTTATGTTATGGAGATGGCTTCTTTTTTAAACCTCATGAACCAATCTCTGCTAGCTTCAAACTTTACTTCTGCAGCTTTCTCAACTGTCAAACTTCATAGACTTGAAAGAGTTAGGACCTTGCACTGGATTAGGCTTTGGCTTAAGGGCTTAATATTGTGGCTGGTTTGATCTTCCATCTGGACTGCTAAAACTTTTTCCATATCAGCAATAAGGCCGTTTTGCTTTCTTATCATTTGTGTATTTGCTAGAGTACCACTTTTAATTTTTTTCAAAAATTTTTCCTTTGCATCCATAACTTGGCTAACGATTTGACATAAGAGGCCTAGCTTTCAGCCTATCTTGGATTTTAACATGCCTACCTCACTGAGCTTAAATTATTTCTAGCTTTTGACTTAAAATGAGAGATGTGCAACTCTTCCTTTCCCTTAAACACTTAGAGACCATGGTACGGTTATTAATTGGCTTAATTTCAATATTTTGTGTCTCAGGGAATACAGAGGCCTGAGGAGAGGGAGAGAACTGGGGGAACAGCTGGTCAGTGGAGCAGTCAGAACACACTAACATCCAGTTTACTATAGTGTGCCAAGCACAACCTAGTTACTTTTTATATGTTCCTAATTTAATTCTCATAGCAACCCTAAAGAGTTGTTATTAGTATCCTTATTTTTCAGTTGATGGAACTATGATTCAGAAAGATTAAATGACTTGCCCAGGGCCACTTAGTTAGTAAGTGGCAGAACTAGGATTCAAATCCATTTTGCTTGACTAATAGGAGAGGATAATCTGCATTCTATTTATATTTAGATTTTGAACACATTATCATTTACGCCAGTGTGTCTCAATACCTTGCACAATCTCAGGCACGCAGTAGTTAATATGTTTCTTTTAGGAAATTCTAAAATGACTTCAATTATATAAGCACAGTGGAGAATGGTGACCTAAAAATATAGAGATCTTCAAATTATGATGGGCTTACATCTCGATAAACCCATAAAAAATTGAAAATATCATGTCAACAATGCATTTAATACACCTAACCAACTGAACATAATAGCTTAGCCTAGCCTACCTTACATTAGCCTAAAGTTGGGCAAAATCATCTAATACAAAGCCAGTTTTATAATAAAATGTGGAATATCTCAGGTAATTTATTGAATACTGAAAGTGAAAACAGAATGTTTGTAAGGGTACAGAATGGTTTTAAGTAAATCAGTTGTTTACCCTTAAAATCACATAGCTGACTGGGAGCTATGGCTTGCTGTTGCTACTCAGCATCATGAGAGAGTATCCTACTGCATGTCACTAACCTGAGAAAATATCAAACTTTAAAATTCGAAGTTTGGTTTCTAATGAATGCATATCTCTTTGGCATTATGGTAAAGCCAAAAAATTTTAGGTTGAAACATCATAAATCAGGGATCGTCTGTACTGGGGAAAGATTAATCCTGCTCGACATTTTGGAACAGGATTGCTGCTCAGTTTCAATATCTAAGAATTGAGAGAGTTAGCTTCCAAATCCTTTTGCACCAATTTGGTATAATTTTCTATTTGCTTACTTGTAAAGCTTGGATGCAAACATAGCAACAGTAATCATGCTTTACTTCTAAATTCTAATTGTCTGTAAACCAATAATAGCATACTTTATTGATTGATTCTTATAGAGCATACTCAGCATTCCAAAGCACTCCATTCCTCTTATCACAGTACCACCTGCAGCTCCTTTTCTACTCTTATCAGTGAAGTCATTCTATTCTCATATGCATGACTTGCAGTTTCAGTTTTAGATGCACCTGCTTCTATATGATATCCCTAAGATACTGTGTGAATTACATTATTTTCTTTCCCACCTGGATTACCAGCCTTCAAACTGTTAAGTGCATTCTGTTCCTTTTCTCTTGCCCACATAAGTTGCCAAGGATTATTTTTCATCTTTATTGGAGTATAATTGTTTTACAATGGTGTGTTAGTTTCTGCTTTATAACAGTGAATCAGTTATATATATGCATATGTTCCCATATCTCCTCCCTCTTGTGTCTCCCTCCCTCCCACACTCCCTATCCTACCCATCCAGGTTGACACAAAGCACGGAGCTGATCTCGCTGTGCTATGCGGCTGCTTCCCACTAGCTAACTATTTTACGTTTGGTAGTGTATATATGTCCATGTCACTCTCTTACTTTGTCACAGCTTACCCTTCCCCCTCCCCATATCCTCAAGTCCATTCTCTAGTAGGTCTGTGTCTTTATTCCCGTCTTGCCACTAGGTTCTTCACGACCTTTCTTTTTTTCTTAGATTCCATATATATGTGTTAGCATACGGTATTTGTCTTTCTCTTTCTGACTTACTTCACGCTGTATGACAGACTCAAGGTCTATCCACCTCAATACAAATAACTCCATTTCATTTCTTTTTATGGCTGAGTAATATTCCATTGTATATATGTGCCACATCTTCTTTATCCATTCATCCGATGATGGATGATGGACACTTAGGTTGTTTCCATCTCCTGGCTATTGCAAATAGAGCTGCAATGAACATTTTGGTACATGACTCTTTTTGAATTATGGTTTT
>RJWK010073655.1:0-10200 GCA_004363435.1 Platanista minor | reverse complement strand
TCCAATAAAGATGTAAAAAAAAAAAAAGAACTTGCTGTATTTAAAAAAACCTAAAATTCAAAAAATAAGTAAATAAAAGGTAACTGTTTAAAACAATAATAGACAATATGTTGTGTGATTACAGTATCTGTACAAACTGGATGAATGACAGCAATATCCAAAGGATGAGAGGGAGAAATAAAGAACACTGTATTATAAGGTACATCCACTGCTTGTGAAATTCTATACTGTCATTTGAAAGTGGAGTTTTATTAGTTAAAAATGTATATTTTGAACACTAGGGCAACTACAATTTTTTGAAAATAATGTTTGATATGGTAAGCCATGACATAAAATGAATTTATAAAAAATTCTCAAAATAAGAGAAGACATCAAGAGGAGAAAAAACAAGGGAGAAATGCAATCAATAGAAAAGAGTTACAAATATAGATATTAATACATCATTACAAATACCAAAGTTGTCAGAGTTGATTAAAAAAACAAGACTCATCTATAAGTTGTCTATAAGATATCCACTTTAAAAGTCAAGACTCAGATAGGATAAAAGTAAAGGAATGGTGAAAATATACCATACTAACACTAATCAAAAGAAAACTGCAGTAGCTTTATTAATTTCAGACAAAGCAGCCTTCAGAGCAAGAAATAGTATCAGGGATAGAGTCATATTACCTAATGATAGAGGGTTTAATTTGCTAAAAAACAACAACAAAAAAAAATAAAAAAACCCACAACAATGTTAAATACATATGTACTTGAAAATAAAAACATCAAAATACATGAGGTAAAAACATAAATCTGAAGGAGAAACAGACAATTCATCTATTATATTTAGAGAGTTCAATATCCATCTTAAAGTAATTGATAGACAATGCAGGCAGAAAATCAGTAACAATATAGTTGAACTGAATGGCACCATCAATCAACTAGATCTAATTGACATTTATAGAATGTTTCATTCAACAGTGGCAGAACACATTCTTCTCAAGCTCAAGTGGAACATTCACCAAGATCTGGGCCATAAAACACTCCTTAACAAATTTAAAAGAATAGCTATCATACAAAGTATGTTCTCAGACTAAAGGGGAATTAAACTAAAAATCAATAACAGAAAGATAGTTGGAAAGTCTCCCAAATATTTGAGAATTAAACATACTTATTAATAACACATGAGTAAAAGAATTCTCAAAAACTATTTTAAACTACATAAAAATGAAAAATAAATTATCAAAATTTGTGGGATGCAGTGAAAAACAGTACTTGTAGGGAAATTTATAGCAATAAATACATATATTAGAAAAGAAGAATAAATTAATAACATAAACTTCCACCTTAGGAAACTAGAGAAAGAACAACTTAAGCCTAATGCAATCAAAAAAATTAATAAATAATTAGAAAAATTACAGTAGAATTCAATGACATTGAAATTAGTACAATAGAGAAAATCAATAAAACGACTGTTTGAATAGATCAACAAAGTGATAAATCTCTTGTCAGGCTAAACAGGAGAAAAAAGAAAGTATTTGCAAATTTCAATATTAAAAATGTAAAGGGATCATCGTAACTCATTGCATGGCAGTTAAAAGAATAATAGGGCTTCCCTGGTGGCACAGTGGTTGAGAGTCCGCCTGCCGATGCAGGGGACACGGGTTCGTGCCCTGGTCCGGGAGGATCCCACATACCATGGAGCAGCTGGACCCGTGGGCCATGGCTGCTGAGCCTGTGTGTCCAGAGCCTGTGCTCCACAACGGGAGAAGCCACAACAGTGGGAGGCCCACGTATCACAAAAAAAAAATAATAATAATAATAATAATAAAGGAAAGCTATGATGACTCTATTCACTTGTTTTATAATTTAAATGAAATGCAACAATTATTGAAAGATACAAATGAACAAAATGCATACAAGGAAAGAAAAACAGAATAGCCCTTTATCTATTAAAGGATTAGTCACTGTCAAAAAACAAATTACAAGGCTAAGGTAGTGAACTCTTCCAAATATTTAAGTAAGAAATAATAACAAATTTTCATAATCACTTCCAGAAAATAAAAGCAGAGGAAACATTTTCTACTCATCCTATGAAGCTGACATTACTTTAAAACCAAAATCAAATAACACACAAGAAAAGAAAACTACAGAGCAATATCTCACATGTGAAAACTCTCAACAAAATATTAGCAAATTAAATTCAACAATGTAAAAAAGAACTATGCTCCTAATTGTGTAACTAATTGATACATATTACAGGAGTGCAAACCTGGTTCAATATTCAAAATCAATCAATGCAGGTTGATTGACATCAGCAAAATGGCAGAGTAGGAAATATCAGTCTTTGTACCCACCCACCCCAAAATAATACAATTAGACAGCTGACCATGAAGAAAAATAGCCCAGGAGGGCTCAATTTTCCAATTAAAAACATACAACAACACAATGGAGGAAAAACCCCAGAGAATAACCACAAAGAAAGGATCATTGCAGAGTCCAGCATCACTGAGATGTCTAAAGATGATGGCTAGGAACAAAGAAGCATGGGGGCTGTTCACACCAGCCACTCAGTGAGTACTAATGTGGTCCTCCTCCAGTGGGATGCTCTACAGAGGGCCCCAGAACCTTTGCCACTGAAGACCTTAACATCTTTAGCAACAGCCATGAATTCTCCACAGCTTTCACAGTAGAAGACCCAGTAGTGTTTGTCAGTGCAGACCCCAGAATCTTGCTGCATATAGGACACAAGGAGTTTTTGCCACTGAGATAACTGACAACCCACAATCCAGACCTTAGCTCTGCAGCTGTGATGTGTACATCCATGTTTCAGACTATGGCTCTGTGATTGCTCCACATGTACTTGTATCTCAGGTACCAGAGCCACCACTGCTGTGGGCTAGCCAGCATCCCAACTCCAGGGCTCCTGTTCCTCCATATGTACCTATACTTCAGACCCTGGCCCTTGGCTGCTCAGTGTGCACCTTCATTACACATGCCAGAGCCACCACTGCTTTGGATTAGCCCGTGCTTCAAACACTGTCACTTTGCAAGTGCCCTCAATCTAGTCCCTGACTCCATCGTTTTTCAACCACCCATGACTCAGGCACTGGAGCCATGATTGCTGCAGGCTAGCCAGTACCCCCAGGTCTCTGTAAATCAGATACCAGTGTTACCACCAACCTAAGGTCAACCACAAGTCAGATCAAGTATCAAGAAGGATCCCCTCAGCCACAACATCCCCCATGGGAGTAACAAAGATCAAGGGGTTCCCTGGAGTCCCTGCCACTGAAGAAACCAACAGCTTTCACCAGCACAGTAGACTACCTATAGCCTTGGCCATTGAGGATCCCTGAAATCTTTGTCAAAGCTGAACTCAGTTGTAGAAGCTGCATGGAGAATATGCTGCTGGACGTCCCTTGGATCTGCGACCACGACTCCCCACACTACCATTACCCTCACACACATCCACAAACAAAATTCCTTCCCCATCAAAATCAGTTGGCAAAGACTGGAAGAGCTGGTTATTCCGTCATATGCACAGACATCAATGCAAACCTACAATACAAGTTTCATTAGGTCCCATACAAGAAACATGGAAAATCAAGGAAACGAAGAGACCTTCAAGACGGCAGAAGAGTAAGACGCGGAGATCACCTTCCTCTCCACAAATACATCAGAAATACATCTACTTATGGAACAGCTCCTACAGAACACCTACTGAATGCTGGCAGAAGACCTCAGACCTTCCAAAAGGCAAGAAACTACCCACGTACCTGGGTAGGGCAAACGAAAAAAGAAAAAACAGAGACAAAATAGGGATGGGACCTGCACCTCTGGGAGGGAGCTGTGAAGGAGGAAAAGTTTCCACACACTAGGAAGCCCCTTCACTGGTGGAGATGGGGGTAACTGGGGGGAAGCTTCAGAGCCACAGAGGAGAGCGCAGCAACAGCAGCGCAGAAGGCAAAGCAGAGAGATTCCTGCACAGACGATCAGGGCCGACCAGTACTTACCAGCCTGAGAGGCTTGTCTGCTCACCCGCCGGGGCGGGCGGGGCTGGGAGCTGAGGCTCGGGCTTCAGAGATGAGATCCCAGGGAGAGGACTGGGGTTGGCTGCGTGAACACAACCTGAAGGGGGCTAGTGCACCACAGCTAGATGGGAGGTAGTCCAGGAAAAATTCTGGAACTGCCTAAGGGGCAAGAGACCACTGTTTTGGGGTGCACGAGTAGAGGGGATTCAGAGCACTGCTTAAACGAGCGCCAGAGATGGGTGTGAGCCGTGGTTACCAGAGCAGACACCAGAGACGGGCATGAAACTGTAAGGCTGCTGCTGCAGGCACCAAGAAACCTGTGTACAAGCACAGGTCACTCTCCACACCTCCCCTTCCAGGAGGCTGTGCAGCCTGCCACTGCCAGGGTCCTGTGATCCAGAGACAACTTTCCTGGGAAAACACACAGTGCACCTCAGGCTGTTGCAACGTCACACTTGCCTCTGCAGCCGCAAGCTTGCCCTGCATTCCGTACCCCTCCCTCCCCCCTGCCTGAGTGAGCCAGAGCCCCCTAATCAGCTGCTCCTTTAACCCCATCCTGTCTGAGTGAAGAAAAGATGCCCTCAGGTGACCTACATGCAGAGGCGGGCCAACCCAAAGCTGAACCCAAGGAGCTGTGTGAACAAAGAAGAGAAAGGAAAAATTCTCCCAGCTCACTCAGGAGCAGCGGATTAAATCTCCACAATCAATTTGACGTACGCTGAATCTGTAGAATACCTGAATAGACAACAAATAAGCCCAAAACTGAGGCAGTGGACTTTAGGAGCAATGATATTTATATATTTTTTTTTCCTTTTTCTCTTTTTAAGAGTGTGTATGTGTATGCTTCTTTCTGTGATTTTTTTCTCTATAGCTTTGCTTTTGCCATTCGTCCTAGGGATCTATCTACCCGTTTTTGTTGTGATTTTTTTTTCAGTGTTATTTATTTATTTATGTATTTATTTTAGTATCATTTTGTAGCACTTGTTATCATTGCTGGATTTGCTTTTTGCTTGGGTTGCTCTCTTCTTTCTTTCTCTTTTTCTTTTCCTTTTTATTACTTAAAATTTTTTTCATAATTATTTTTATTTTATTAACTGTTTTTTCCTTTTCTCTTTTTCTTAAGTACTTAGGAAATGTCAGTATCATGAATGTCATATATATATTTTTTGAATTTTATCTTAATTTTTACACAGCATGTTCTTATCAGTTATCCATTTTATACATATGAGAGTATATATGCCAATCCCAATCTCTCAATTCATCACACCACCAACACCCCACCACTTTCCACCCTTGGTGATCATAGGTTTGTTCTCTACATATGTGTCTCTATTTCTGCCATGCAAACCGCTTCATCTGTACCACTTTTCTAGGTTCCACATATATGCATAATATACAATATTTTTTTTCTCTTTCTGACATACTTCACACTGTATGACAGTCTCTAGATCCAACCACGTCTTTAAAAATGACCCATTTTCACTCCCTTTTATGGCTGAGTAATATTCCATTTTATATATGTACTGTATCATCTTTATCCATTCATCTGTCGATAGGCATTTAGGTTGCTTCCATGACCTGGCTATTGTAAATAGTGCTGCAATGAACATTGGGGTGCATGTGTCTTTTTGAATTATGGTTTTCTCTGGGTATATGCCCAGTAGTGGGATTGCTGGATCATATGGTAATTCTGTTTTTAATTTTTTAAGGAACCTCCATACTGTTCTCCATAGTAGCTGTATCATTTTACATTCCCACCAACAGTGAAAGATGGTTCCCTTTTCTCCACACCCTCTCCAGCATTTGTTGTTTGTAGATTTTCTGATGATGCCCATTCAAACTGGTATGGGGTGATACCTCATTGTAGTTTTGATTTGCATTTCTCTAATAATTAGTGATGTTTAGCAGCTTTTCATGTGCTTCTTAGCCATCTCTATGTCATCTTTGGAGTAATATCTATTTAGGTCTTCTGTCCAGTTTTTGATTGGGTTGTTTTGTTTTTTTTTTAATATTGAGCTGCATGAGCTGCTTATATATTTTGGATATTAATCCTTTGTCCATTGATTCATTTGCAAATATTTTCTCCCATTCAGAGGGTTGTCTTTTCATCTTGTTTATGGTTTCCTTTGCTGTGCAAAAGCTTTGAAGTTTCATTAGGTCACATTGGTTTATTTTTGTTTCTATTTCCATTACTCTAGGAGGTGGATCAAAAAAGATCTTGCTGTGATTTATGTCAAAGAGTGGTCTTCCTATTTCTTCCTCTAAGAGTTTTATAGTGTCTGGTCTTACATTTAGGTCTTTAATCCATTTTGAGTTTATTTTTGTGTGTGGTGTTAGGAGTGTTCTAATTTCATTCTTTATCATGTAGCTTTCCTGTTTTCCCAGCACCACTTATTGAAGAGACCGTCTTTTCTCCACTGTATATTCTTCCCTCCTTTATCAAAGATAAGCTGGCCATATGTGTGTGGATTTATCTCTGGGCTTTCTACCCTGTTCCATTGATCTATATTTCCGTTTTTATGCCAGTACCATACTGTCTTGATTACTGCAGTTTTGTAGTATAGTGTGAAGTCAGGGGGCCTGAATCCTCCATCACAGTTTTTCTTTCTCAAGACTGCTTTGGCTATTCAGGGTTTTTTGTGTCTCCAAATAAATTTTAAGATTTTTTTCTTCTAGTTCTGTAAAAAATGCCATTGGTAATTTGATAAGGATAGCATTGAATCTGTAGATTGATTTGGGTAGTATAGTCATTTTCACAATATTGATTCTTCCAATCCAGGAACATGGTATATCTCTCTATCTGTTTGTATCAGCTTTAATTTCTTTCATCAGTGTCTAATAGTTTTCTGCATACAGGTCTTTTGTCTCCCTAGGTAGGTTTCTTCCTAGGTATATTATTCTTTTTGTTGCAATGGTAAGTGTGAGTGTTTCCTTAATTTCTCTTTCAGATTTTTCATCATTAGAGTATAGGAATGCAAGAGATTTCTGTGCATTAATTTTATATACTGCTACATTACCAAATTCATGGAATAGCTCTAGTAGTTTTCTAGTAGCGTCTTTAGGATTGTTTATGTGTAGTATCATGTTACCTGCCAGGAGTGATAGTTTTACTTCTTTTCCTATTTGGATTATTTTATTTCTTTTTCTTCTCTAATTGCTGTAGCTAAAACTTCCAAAACTATGATGAATAATAGTGGTGAGAGTGGGCAACCTTGTCTTCTTCCTGATCTTAGTGGAAATGGTTTCAGTTTTTCACCATTGAGAACAATGTTTGCTATGTGTTTGTCATATATGGCTTTTATTATACTGAGGTAAGTTTCCTCTATGCCTACTTTCTGGAAGCTTTTTATCATAAATGGGTGTTAAATTTTGTCTAATGCTTTTTCTGCATCTCTTGAGATATTCATATGGTTTTTCGCCTTCAATTCATTAATATGGTTTATCACATTGATTGATTTGCGTATATTGAAGAACACTTGCATTCCTGTGATAAACCCCACTTGTACATGGTGTATGATCCTTTTAATGTACTATAGGATTCTTTTTTTTTTTTTAAGCCAGTGAACTTTTTTTTTTTTCCTTGCAGTACGCGGGCCTCTCACTGTTGTGGCCTCTCCCGTTGCAGAGCACAGTCTCCGGACGCGCAGGTTCAGCAGCCATGGCTCACGTGCTAGCCGCTCGGCAGCATGTGGGATCTTCCTGTACTGGGGCACAAACCCATGACCCCTGCATCGGCAGGCAGACTCTCAACCACTGGGCCACCAGGGAAGCCTGAATTTTATTCTTTTTCTTTATTTTTTTTAATTTTTGAATTTTATTTTATTTATTTTTATACAGCAGGTCCTTATTAGTCATCAATTTTATACACATCAGTGTAAAAATGCCAGTCCCAATTGCCCAATTCACCACACCACCACCATCACCACCACTACCACTTTCCTCCCTTGGTGTCCATAGGTTTGTTCTCGACATCTGTGTCTCAATTTCTGCCCTGCAAACCAGTTCATCTGTACCATTTTTCTAGGATCCACATATATGCCTTAATATATGATATTTGGTTTTCTTTTTCTGACTTACTTCACTCTGTATGACAGTCTCTAGATCCATCCATGGCTCTACAAATGACCCAATTTCATTCTTTTTTATGGCTGAGTAATATTCCATTGTATATATGTACCACATCTTCTTTATCCTTTGGTCTGTTGATGGGCATTGAGGTTGCTTACATGACCTGGCTATTGTAAATAGTGCTGCAATGAACATTGGGGTGCATGTGTCTTTTTGAACTATGGTTTTCTCTGGGTATATGCCCAGTAGTGGGATTGCTGGGTTGTATGGTAATTCTATTTTTAGCTTCTTAAGGAAACTCCATACTGTACTCCATAGTGGCTGTATCAATTTACATTCCCAACACCAGTACAAGAGGGTTCGCTTTTCTCCAACCCTCTCCAGCATTTGTTGTTTGTAGATTTTCTGATTATGGCCATTCTAACTGGTGTGAGGTGATACCTCATTGTAGTTTTGATTTGCATTTCTCTAATAATTAGTGATGTTTAGCAGCTTTTCATATACTTCATGGCCATCTGTATGTCTTCTTTGGAGAAATGTCTATTTAGGTCTTCTGTCCATTTTTGGATTGGGTTGTTTGTTGGTTTGTTTTTAATATTGAGCTGCATGAGCTGTTTATATATTTTGGAGATTAAATCTTTGTCCGTTGATTCTTTTGAAAATCTTTTCCACCATTCTGAGAGTAGTCTTTTCATCTTGTTTATGGTTTCCTTTGCTGTGCAAAAGCTTTGAGGCTTCATTAGGTCCCATTTGTTTATTTTTGTTTCTATTTCCATTACTCTAGGAGGTGGATCAGTAATGATCTTGCTGTGATTTATGTCAAAGTGTGTTCTTCCTATGTTTCCCTCAAAGAGTTTTATACTGTCCAGTCTTACATTTAGTTCCCTAATCCATTTTGAGTTTATTTTTGTGTGTGGTGTTAGGAGTGCTCTAATTTCTTTCTTTATCATGTAGCTGTCCAGTTTTCCCAGCACCACTTATTGAAGAGACTGTCTTTTCTCCATTGTATACACTCATTCTATGAGGCCACCATCACCCTGTTACCAAAACCACTCAAAGTTGGCACAAAGACAGAAAAATACAGTCCAATATCACTGATGAACTTAGATGCAAAAATCCTCATCAGAATACTAGCAAACAGAGTCCAACAGCACAATAAAAGAATCATATACCATGATCAAGTGGGGTTTATCCCAGGAATGTAAGCGTTCTTCAATATATTCAAATCAACCAATGTGATAAACCGTATTAACAAATTGAAGGAGAAAAGACGTATGATCATCTCTATAGATGCAGAAAAACTTTCGACAAAATTCAATACCCATTTATGATAAAAACCCTCCAGAATGTAGGCATAGGGGGAACTTACCTCAACATAATAAATGCCATATAAGACAAACTCACAGCCAACATCGTTCACAATGGTGAAAAACTGAAACCATTTCCACTAAGATCAGGAACAAGACAAGGTTGCCCATTCTCACCACTATTATTCATCATAGTTTTGGAAGTTTTAACCACAGTAATCACAGAAGAAAAAGAAATAAAAGAATCCAAACTAGAAAAGAAGAAGTAAAGCTGTCACTGTTTGCAGATAACATGAGAATATACATGAACAGTCCTAAACACACTACCAGAAAACTATTAGACCTAATCAATGAATTTGGTAAAGTAGCAGGATACAAAGTTAATACATTGAAATCTCTGGCATTCTTATACACTAATGATGAAAAATATGAAAGAGAAATTAATGAAACACTCCCATTAACCACTGCAACAAAAAGAATAAGTTACCTAGGAATAAACCTAGGAGAGAAATGACCTTTATGCAGAAAACTATAAGACACTGATGAAAGAAATTAAAGATGATACAAGCAGTTGGGGAGATATACCATATTCTTGGATTGGAAGATTCAATATTGTGAAAATGACTATACTACCCAAAGCAATCTACAGGTTCAATGCAATCCCTATCAAAGTACCAATGGCATTTTTCACAGAACTAGAAAAAACAATTTCACTGTTTGTATGGAAACACAAAAGACCCCAAATAGCTATAGCAATCTTGAGAAAGAAAAATGTAGCTGGAGGTTTCAGGCTCCCTGACTTCAGACTATAC
>RJWK010073654.1:0-10200 GCA_004363435.1 Platanista minor | reverse complement strand
GTCCAAGTCACTTGGGAGGCTCACAGGATCTGCCCTCGACCTCTCTGAACCCCCATCTCTTCCCCCTCCCCACTCCCCCAGGCCATGCTCTCCTCTACATTAGTCCTTCAGGAGGGAAACTCTACTCCAGCCTCAGGGCCTTTGCATGTGCTTATTTGTTTATTGCCTGTCTCCCCACTAAAAATGTACATAGAAGAAGGGATTTGTATATTTTCTTCACTGCTGTATCCCCAGAACCTAGAACAGTGCCTGGCACATAATAGGTTCTCAGTAAGTAATTACTCAATAAATTAATGAGTGCTAACGTCCCCACCCCCCAACACTCTTCTGTTCACTTCCTAGCTGTCCGAATTTGGGCAAATGAATTAACATCTTGCCCCTCCTGTTTTCTCACTTGCAAAGAGTAACATGGCACAGCAGTAGTAAATCACATACCACAGTGATGCGCATGTAGATTGCTTTGGGTAGTATGCACATTGTAACAATATAAATTCCTTGAATCCATGAGGATGGTATATCTTTCCTTTTATTTTTGTCATCTTCAGTTTCTCTCATCACAGTCTTTCAGGGTACAGGTCTTTCACATTTATGGTTAAATTTATTCCTAGTTTTTTTTCTTCTTTTTGATGCAATTATAAATGAGATTGTTTTTAAATTTCTCTTTCTGATAGTTTGTTATTCATGTATAGAAATGCAACAGATTTCTGTATATTATTTTTGTGTCCTGCAATATTCCTGTATTCAGTTTTTACTTCTGAAAGTTTTTTGGTGGCGTCTTTAAGGGTTTTCTATGTATAGTATCATGTCATCTGCAAATAGCAATAGTGTAACTTCTGTTTTAATTTGGATGCATTTTGTTTCTTTTTTTAATGTTTCTTTTAAAGTTTATTTATTTTATTTATTTATTTTTGGATCTGTTGGGTCTTTGTTGCTGTGCCTGGGCTTTCCCTATTTGCAGCGAGCGGGGGTTACTCTTCGTGGCAGTGTGCGGGCTTCTTATTGTGGTGGCTTCTCTTGTTGCGGAGCCTGGGCTCTCGGCCTGTGGGCTTCAGTAGTTGCAGCACGCAGGCTCAGTAGTTGTGGCGCACGGGGCGGGCTTAGTCGCTCTGCGACATGTGGGATCTTCCCGGAGCAGGGCTCGAACCCGTGTCCCCTGCATTGGCAGGTGGATTCTTAACCACTGCACCACCAGGGAAGTCCCTTCATTTTGTTTCTTTTTCATGCCTGATTGCCATGGATGGACTTCCAATACTACGTTGAATATATGTGGGGAGAGTGGGCATATATGTCTTGTTCCTGATCTTAAAGGAAAAGCTTTTAGCCTTCACCACTGAGTATGGTTTAGCTGTGGGTTGGTCGTATAGGGCCTGTATTGAGTTATGTTCTCTCCATACCCACCTTGCTAAGAGTTTGTATCACAGATGGCTGTTGAATTTTCTCACATGTTTTTTCTGTATCTGTGGAAATGGTCATATGCTTTTTATCCTTTGTTTTGTTAATGCAAATATATCACGTTGATTGATTTGTGGATACAGAAGCATCCTTGAATCCGTGGAATATATCTAACTTGATCATTGTGTATGAACTTTTAATATATTGTTGAATATGCTTTGCTAATATTTTGTGGAGGATTTTTGCATCTATGAATATCAGGCCTATAATTTTCTTTTTTTTGTAATATCTTTGTCTGGTTTTGGTGTAGAATGAGTTTGGATCCATCTCTCTCCTCTCCCATTGCGGAGCACAGGCTCCGGACGCGCAGGCTCGGCGGCCATGGCTCACGGGCCCAGCTGCTCCGCGGCATGTGGGATCTTCCCGGACCGGGGCACGAACCTGTGTCCCCTGCATTGGCAGGCGGACTCTCAGCCACTGCGCCACCAGGGAAGCCCTGGAACCATCTCTTAATCCTCAGTTTTCTGGAATAGTTTGAGAAGAATAGGCATTAACTCTTCTTCACGTAAGAGCTGAACAAACTCATTTTCCTAATTTTTTTTCCTCTTCTCAGTGTAAGATGAGACGTGGGAAAAAACTGCCCCCACAATATGCCCTGGAGCTTCTGACAGTCTATGCTTGGGAGCAAGGAAGCATGGAAACAGAATTCAGCACAGCTCAGGGATTTCAGGCTGTCTTAGAATTAGTCCTGAAGCACCAGCACCTCTGCATCTACTGGGAAAAGTATTATGACTTTGAAAACCCTATTACTGGACAATACCTGAGAAGGCAACTTGTAAAACCCAGGTACTCTATCCCCACATGGCTTAGCTCCCCACATAAATGAACCCATGATTACAGCTGTGGCACCTTGGAAATGTAGGAAGTGGGAAGGATCCATATTTATTGATCATCATCTATTGTCAATCACTGTGCTGGGCACTTTACTCCTACCATCTGATTTAAATAATAAATTTAAATAATAACCTCCAATCCAGTGAGGCAGGCACTATGCTAACCATTCTACAGATGACTGAGGTTTGGAGAAATAAGAGCTTGTCCAAACCTTAACAGAAAATGAGTGAAATAGCTGAAATTTGACTAAAATAACAATAGCTACAGCAACAATAATGACTGCTCCCAGGAAGTATGAGCTTGCTGTAAGACTAACACACTCAAACAGAATAGTAAAATTTTAGTTATTAAAACTGACATGTATGGACCCCTTATTATGTTCCAGTTACTGTTCTGAGCACTTCACATGCTTTTCTAGATCCTCATACAACATGCTTTGAGGTAGGGTTATTCAAATCTCCCCATTTCACTGATGAGGATACTGAGGATTAGAGATTCAGGTGACCTGCCCAAGGACACACCACTAATAAAGAGCAGAGGTAAGATTCAAACCCAGGTCTATCAAGACCCGAATGCAAGCCTCCTTCTCCTTGTGTTCAGTGCCCACCATAGGGGAGGCCACTCAGGTCACACCCCAGGGAGCAGTGCCCTCCTGGGCCCCTCCTGCTGCCCCAAGTCCCAGTCTGCCCAAGTTGGTATTTTGCTCTGCCAGGAGCTCTAGACCCCCCCAACACAGCCCACATACTCACCTGCCCCTCTCTAACTGTTGCTTTTCAGACCTGTGATTCTGGACCCAGCTGACCCTACTGGAAATGTGGCTGGTAAAGACCCCTATAGCTGGCAGCTGCTGGCCCAAGAGGTTAGAGTCTGGCTGGGGTACTCATGCTGTAAGAATTGGGATGGGTCTCCAGTCAGCACCTGGAAAGTGCCGTTGTGACCTCCTGATTCCCTCATGTGACCTGATATTAATGGCATGTTGAAATAACAACTTCTAGAAATACTGCATTAAATCAAATTGAATTTCATCTCTGTCTTTGTACTCTTTTACTGTGGTTACTAGAAAATGTAAAATTACATGTGTTCTGCCCCAGAATGAATCACTGGGTTAGACAATAGGCTTACAAACTCACATTGTCACCCTGTCTTGGTACCAAAAACAACACTGCATTTACAAAAGTCCAGTCAATAAAAACTCTCTTAAGGATGCACAAAAGATCAAGCATGTTCTTACCACCTGAGTCACTCACTGGTCACGTGTGTGGCTGGGAAACAGTCTTTGGCTTCTCCATATTACTGTTCCTCCTTTGAGTCCTCCAGCATCCCTGTGAGATGGGTCTTATTCTTGTTCTCATAATAATACACTGAGATTTGGGCACTTGCTTGAGTCACCAAACATTCCAGCAACATTTGTTGAAGGGACCATCCTCTCCCCACTGTTCTGTAAAAGCCACCTTTAACATAATGTCCAGAGCCCGTCTGTGTGTGAGTCTGTGTAGTTCCATTGGTCAACTTTGGCATCCTTGAGTTAATACTGCCTTGACTAATTACTCTAGCCTGGTGTTAATTCTTAATATTTTGTAGAAAACTCTGTTTTTATCCAAACCAATGTCTTCTCTTGGCTCTATTTCTATGTTAATATTATACTCCGTTTGTGAAACTTCAGCCAAAATACGGGAAGGCATTTGATTAGAATTCCATAAATTAGTTCAGGGAAGATGACATCTATTGAGAATCCCAATCCACAAACTTGGAGCTTCTTTCCATTAATTTTCCTCTTCTTGAATTACTCTGTAACTATGTTTTATAGTTTTTCCCTGCATTGGTCTTAAGTGTGTTTTGTCATGTTATTCCTAGATACTTGTTTTTATGTTATTGTACTTAGTAGGTTTTCTTTAATTTCATTTTGTAATGGTTGGTTTCATGAAGACCTAAATGTTTTCAGTGGGTATATTTGATTAAAGCGTGGTGAGTGAGTGAGCTTTATACTTTTCTGAATTTTGTGATTTTTGTTTTGCTGTAAATTTGTACTGCTTGAATGACCACAAGAAACAGTAAAGCATTTTCTTTCAAAACCTTTTGTGATAAGTATTTGTCAGCTGAGCTCTGATAGTTTGGGCAAAGCTGGCAGACCCAGGTGACAGAAAGCTCAAGGGTGCTGCAGTTTGGAGCTGCTGGTTCATGAGGTTCAGAAACAGAGGAGCAAGTGTGTAAGGGATGACAGAAATGCTCTCATGAAATTTGAAGCACCCGAGTCATAAATTCCTGACTGCCCAGAGCTTAGTCTCCATTCTGGGCAACTTCCTGCTGAGGAAATGAAACTGGGAAGAACTAAGGTTAAATCAACAGATATGAGGGTGGAGTTCTCTGAGCCGCCCTGGACACTCAGCATCGTGGTCAGGTTCCCTAGCCCCACCAGGGGGTGCAGTTATTTTTTTCATTATTATTAACTTTTATTGGAGTATAGTTGCTTTACAGTGTTGTGTGGGGTGCAGTTTGATGTACTACCTGCCTTCCACCCTTCCAGCCACATGGGGTTTCAGCCTTTGTCGTGTATCAGGGCTTCTTTCTCTCTCTGTTCATATTTCCGAGCAGTTTGAGAGCCCCCACAGTTTGAGAGCCTTACCAAAATAAGGTATCCCTAAAAAATGGGGAGGAGATCACATTGGGTGGGCCGAAAAGTACCTTCGGTTTTCAAGTAAAAATAAAAGACCCATTTTTCATTTTTACCGAGAACTTTATTGAACAACGTAATCACCCTTTTGTTCCACTACCTTCTGCCATTTTTCAGGCAACTTCATAATTCCATCTTTCCAAAACTTTTATCTTTTTGAGCAAAGAACTGTTCCAGGTGCCATTTACAGTGTTCCAGGGAATTGAAATGTTTTCCATTAAGAGAATTTTGTAAAGACCGAAATAAATGGAAATCCGAAGGTGCAACATTTGGTGAATACGGCGGATGGATCAGAGCTTCCCAGCCAAGCTTTAACAGTTTTTGCCTGGTTATCAAAGAAGCATGCAGTCTTGTGTTACCCTGATGGAAGATTACGCGTTTTCTGTTGACTAATTCTGGACACTTTTCATCGAGTGCCGCTTTCAGTTGGTCCTAATTGGGAGCAGTACTTGTTGGAATTAATTGTTTGGTTTTCCAGAAGGAGCTCATAATAGAGGACTCCCAATCCCACCATTTACTCAACATCACCTTCCTTGGATGAAGACTGGCCTTTGGTGTGGTTGGTGGTGGTTCATTTCGCTTGCCCCATGATCTCTTCCGTTCCACATTATAGAGTATCCACTTTTCATCGCCCGTCACAATTTGTTTTAAAAACGGAACGTTTTCAGTACGTTTCAGTAGAGAATCACATGTGGAAATATGGTCAAGAAGGTTTTTTTCGCATAACTTATGTGGAATCCAAACATCAAAGTGATTCACATAACCAAGCTGGTGCAAATGTTTTTCAACACTTGATTTGGATATTTTGAGTGTGTCAGCTGTCTCCCACATGTTATAACGTTGATTGTTCTCAATTATTGTTTTGATTTGATCGCTCTCAACTTCAGCTGGTCTACCTGACCATGGAGCATCGTCCAGCGAGAAATCTCCAGCACAAAACTTAGCAAACCACTTTTGACACGTTCGATCAGTCACAGCACCTTCTCCATACATTGTACCAATCTTTTCTTGCGTTTCAGTTGTGTGTTTACCTTTCTTGAAATAATAAAGCATAATATGCCGAAAATGTTGCTCTTTTTCTAACATCTTCAATGTTAAAATGGCTACACAAAAATTCAGCAATTTTGATGTCTTTTTTTAAATACATGCTGATATGACAGCTGTCACATACAATCTAACAAAATTGTTTGGAATGAAGTTAAAGCCAACTAAGTGCTGCTAGAGCCATCGTACGGAAAAAAACCGAATGAAACTTTTGGCCCACCCAATAGTATCTCTCCTGGGGCAGTCCTGGTTAAACCATGCAAGCAACAGTAAACAGCAAACTGGCACAATTTGGGGCCAAGACATTTCTTATGGAACCCCTGCCAGGCTTACTTGTTTCTTATGGAACCCCTACCAGGCAAAGTGTGTGAACTTTGTTTTTCTAACAATGGGCCAGCATAGATCTGTCCTCTGCAGTTGGGGATCTGAGAGGAGCACTTTTGTGGAGTCTGCTACATAGGAAGTGCTCAGTTAATACCTGCCATTATGGTTATAAATAATTACCATTGCTATCTTACTCATGGCAAAGAGTGTTTATTAATGATCTCTCCAGTCTGGGAGATACTCCCTCCCATCCCCTGTTCCCACACCGCCTCTGATAATAGAAAGCAATGCTTCCCTTAAGGTCATGGCTAAAAACTCAGGCCAGTGTGGACTTTGCTCCACATTCTCTTCGAGTGAAGAATTCTTAACAAAAGAATATGCATGTCAGGGATAAGTCTGATTTTTCATAATTTGGTGTAATTTTCTTATACGATGCAATAGAGAACATTAGCTCCTGGGCTTCTGTCCTGCACTCCCTTAAATCCCAGACACATGCAAATTGCTTCTCTTAAATAACTCTCCCCACCACCCCATCTACCCAACCCTCCAGAAATAGAGTTAACAGCAACCACCAGTGAAACAGCTGCCCTGGTGGCCATTGTGAAAATGGGAACAGGAAACCATTTAAGACCCAATGAAGATTTTTAAAGTCAGAACTGCCCTTTATTTTATTTTATTTTTTGATGTGGACCATTTTTAAAGTCTTTATTGAATTTGTTAGCATACTGCTTCTGTTTTTATGTTTTGGTTTTGTGGCCGCAAGGCATGAGGGATCTTAGCTCCCTGACCAGGGATCGAACCCGCACCCCCTGCACTGGAAGGTGAAGTCTTAACCACTGGACCGCCAGGGAAGTCCCTGTCCTTTATTTTTGCTCAGCATTTGATACCTTTCAAATCCCCTTTTGTGTCTCTTCTTTCAGATTATCTTCAGAAGCAGTTCTGTGAGTGAGAAAGAAAAGTTTGCCCTCTCTACAGATTGGGACATTGAGGCATGCCCAGTTACACTCGTGTTCAAAGCTGCACAGCTAGGGACAGCTCGCAATTTTTCTATCGACTTAAAAATGCCTTAAGAAATAGTCTATTAATGAAAAAGTAAAACCATTATAGTCATGCCATTAAAAAAGAGAGAGAAATTGTGTGTATGTGTGTGTTAACCTAGAAAAACATCTGAAAAGATCTGCACCAAAGTAGTTATAGTTGTAGTCTTTCAGGTTTAGGATCAAGGATGGACTTTATGCTTCTGGATTTTTCTGACCATTTCTGTTTGCAGTATACATGTACTGCTGCAAAAATCACAGGAGACTATAAAACAATTTTGTCAGCAACGAAAAAAGAGGAAAAGGAAACCAAAAGTGTGTTTTTACTCATGATTACTCTTGGGTGAAGTACTAGCCCTGTACCTTTTCAGAGTACAGCCTGAAGAAAGACGAGGTGTTCTAGGTTGCCTGTTAAAGGCAGGGAGTAATTCTGGAATACTGGAGGAAAGAGCTGGGAGACTGAACAGGGTTCAGAATCAAAGGAATGTTTGATTTGCTGAGAGACAAAGACTCAGGGCAAAGCTCCTCCCTTCTAAGGAAACGAAACCAACAGCAGGTCAGACTCAGGGCACACCTCCTCCCTTCCAGTGAAATGAAACTAACTGCCTCCTGGACCCAGGCAGCAGAAGAGATAGAAGCTAAAAAGTTTTCCCCGCCAGCTCTGCCCGCTCTGGCTCTCCTGTCTCAGCATCATGATGGAGCTCAGTGATACCCCAGCCAGGTGTCTAGACAAGTTCATCGAAGACCACCTCCTGCCCGACGAGGATTTCTACACACAGGTCAATGAAGCCATCCACATCATCTGCAGTTTCCTGAAGGAGAGGTGTTTCCGATGGGCCCCCCACCCTGTTCGGGTGTCCAAAGTTGTGAAGGTGAGTCCAGAACTGTCTGGCTGGGGAGAAGGGGGCTGAATGAGCAAGTGTTTCCACGGAGAGAGCAAAAGGTTGAGGTGTCTGGGGCTGGTGGTTTCTGATTTATCCATGCCAAAACTATAACCACAGCTTGTGAAAGTAGCTTCTGGGGTGAGGGCCTCCACCTGTAAGTTTTTAACAAATGCCCAGGTGAAGTTTATAAACCACCTATGTCACGTCCACTACAGAGACAGACAAACTGAAGGCCAGCTCTGTCAACAATCTGCTAATCATTGACCAGGCTGGGGACTCACCATTCCTGCAGACTCATGAGCTGGTTAAGAGTATAAATTTTGAGGGCTTCCCTGGTGGCGCAGTGGTTGAGGGTCCACCTGCCGATGCAAGGGACACGGGTTCGTGCCCCGGTCCGGGAGGATCCCACGTGCCGCAGAGCGGCTGGGCCCGTGAGCCATGGCCGCTGAGCCTGCGTGTCCAGAGCCTGTGCTCCGCAATGGGAGAGGCCACAACAGTGAGAGGCCCACGTACCGGAAAAATAATAATAATAATAATAATAATAGTAGCTAAATCACAGAGTTCTTGTGAGCATTCTAGGAGTTAAGACTGGTAATGCTTTCAGAACAGTGGCTAGTACTCAAAATGTTAGTGATTGTTCTCAGCATTTTATTTAGGGAGGCTCTTCTCAATGATAAATATCAGTTCTCATTTTCATCACCTTTTTCAGGGTGGCTCCTCAGGCAAAGGCACGACCCTCAGGGGCCGATCAGATGCTGACCTCGTCATCTTCCTCACCAATCTTAAAAGTTTTCAGGAACAACTTGAGCACCGAGGAGAATTCATTAAGGAAATTAGGAGACAGCTGGAAGCCTGTCAAAGGGAGGAAACATTTGAAGTGGAGTTTGAGGTCCAGAAACAGCAATGGGAGAGACCCCGTGCTCTCAGCTTCGTGCTTAGATCCCCTCAGCTCCACGAGTTTGATGGAGTGGAGTTTGATGTCCTGCCCGCTTTTGATGCCCTGGGTGAGCACTCAGCCACGAGGTGTTTCAGCCTTTGTCCTATGTCAGGGCTTCTTCTGCTCTCTTTTCATGTTTCTGAGCAGAAATCTCTCTCACTTTTGAGAGGCTTATTAGACAGGGCATCCCTTCAAGTGGGGAGGAGAACCTAGCATCTCTTCTGGGGCAAGAATGTTTAGGGTCATACTCAGCCACTGCAGTGACATTAACAACAAATTGGTACAATTTGGGAGCAGTATATTTTTATAGAACACCTGCCAAGCTTACTAGTTTTACTCTTGGCAAAGTGTGTGACTCTTCTCTTTCTAAAAATGAGACAGCGTATATCTCGTGTAAACACAGTATGTTAATTTCATCTTTTATCCAAAGCATAAGGAAATATCATCAAATTTACCTGAGGGTTGGAATCTGTAGACAATCTGCAGGAACATTGGGATAGGAAGCAGTACATCTCTGAGGCTCAGTTTCCACTGAGTACCTTCCATGTGCAAGGCACTGTTCTATGGCCATAAATGAGACAGACAGGGAGCTTCTCTTCTGGAGCCTGACAATAATGATTTAAATACCATAAATGAAAGGATAACTTGTTGTGACAAAAACTAAATATGGTGATTCAAAAGACGATGATGGGGCTTAGAGGGCGTTTTTAGATACGGCAACAAGGGAGGTGACCTCTGACCCGAGGCCCGAGGGATGAGAGGAAGCCAAACCTGAGAAGATCTGGGGGCTCCAGGAAGATGAAACAGCAAGTGCAAAAGCCCTGAGACAGGAATGAGCTTGGCATATTTGAAGAAGTGAAATAACCAGGGGAGTAAGTAGCAAAGGGATCAAGGCAAGAGGTGAGATGGCAGAGGTGGCAGGAGACAGGTCACACCGAACCTCCTGGGCCACTGCGAGGACCCTGGATTTTATTCAGATGTCCTGGGAAGCAAGAAATGGAAGGAGGAAGGAAGGTT
>RJWK010073653.1:0-10200 GCA_004363435.1 Platanista minor | reverse complement strand
ATAGCAGCATACTTTCAATTCCTCATTCCAATCTCTTACGACAGTGCTGTAGTTCTTTTCATTTAACCATTTACTATAATCACCAACATGTTGTTACTATTTTTATTACTTTTAGGAAACAGTTATCTTTTGTACTATTCAGAATAAGAAAAATAGATTTTATTTTTGCTTTATTTATTCCTTTTCTGATGCCTTTCTTTTACTTATGTAGATCCAAGTTTCTGACCTATATAATTTTCCTTTTCCCTGAAGAAGTCTGTTGATAAT
The DNA here is from genome assembly GCA_004363435.1 of Platanista minor. Lineage (NCBI taxonomy): Eukaryota > Metazoa > Chordata > Mammalia > Artiodactyla > Platanistidae > Platanista > Platanista minor. The sequence continues at coordinate 9,933 of RJWK010073653.1, read as the reverse complement.
AACTTTCCTCAGTTTTTGTTTGTTTGAGAAAGTATTTATTTATCTTTCAGAGCTTTTGAAGAATAATTTTACTGGATATAGAATTTGCATGGTGTCTGATCAGAAATTGCTGTTATTCCTACCCTTGTTCCTCTAGAAGTAAGGTGTTTTTTTGTTTGTTTTGTTTTTCTCTCTGGCTTCTATTAAGATTTTCTTTGTGTCTTTTGTCCTCTGTAGTTTGAGTCAATATGCATAGGTATAGATTTTTTTGGTATTTATCCTGTTTGGTGTTCTCTGAACTTCCTGGGTCTGTTGTTGGTGTCTGTTGTTAAATTTGGAAAATGCATGGCCATTACTTCAAACATTTATTCTGCTCCATTCTTTCTTTATTCTATCTCTGGTATTCACATTACATATATGTTATACCTTCAGATATTGTTCCAGAGTTCATGGATGTTTTATTCTGTTTTGTTGTTTGTGTGGGTTCTTTTTCACTCTTCTTTCTCTCTGCGTTTCAATTTGGAAAGGTTCTATTGAACTGTCATCAAGCTCACTGTTTTCTTTCCTCAGTGAGTCCAGTCTACTGATGAGATCATCAAAGGTATTCTACATTTCTGTTACACTGTTTTTGATTTCTAATATTTCCTTTTGATTCTTAGTTTTCATTTTTCTGCCTATATTACCTATCTTTTCTTCTATATTGTCTACTTTTTCCATTAGAGACCTTAACATATTAATTATAATTATTTTCAGTTCCCTCTCTGTTAATTCCAAAATTTGCATAACATCTCAGCCTAGTTTTAATGCTTGTTTGGTCCCTTTTAACTGTATTTCAGCATGTCTTGCCATTTTTTATTTAAAGCCAGACATAATGTATTGGGTAATGTGGACTGAGGTAAATAGACTTTTAATGTGAGATAATAGTCATTCTGTCAATAATTGTTAATGGATGAATGAATGAATGAAGAATGTTTGTATTGTAAGGTCTAACTCTAAAATGAATGTTATGGTTCTTTTAAGGTGTTTTACCCTTTGGAAAAAGCAAATGAACTCATTTTTTTCTTGTATGGAAACATTTTTAGTCTATGGAACATGACAAACATTTTACTGTGTCAGTTGATTAAGCTTTAGAGCTGTACAGTGCCATTGTTATTTACCCAAACTAGTAATAAAAATGCCATGCATAGTATTATTTTCCTATTTATACTAGATTTTATGACTCTACTATAAAATTTTTATATATTTTAAATTAGAACATATTGCTATTATTATTAAAATGCTACTCCATTACTGTCAGGGCCAGGAAGATGCCAAAATTATGTTACCTATTTGTCCACACACACATACATGTACATACATACACACACACATATATATATATTATATATACAATATACATTTTCATATATAGGCTGTCACATATGCAGACATACTCCCATGGTAGCTAAAACAATGATAATAACATAAAGATGTTTTTTAGAAAAGTTCTTATAATAAAGTCTAACAATTAAATTATTTCAGTGATTAAGTCTTTGCCTTGACATGCAGTAATGACAAAAAATAAATTAAACCAGTCAGATAATTACTGAATTAAGTGTCTGGAATTAACAGAACAGAGTAGGTGTATGTATGTGTGTTATAGAAATAATAAACCTACTGAAGTAAAATTTAGTCACTATCAACTTTAGGAACTTTGATAAGGCATTCCCTTCATTTTGCTGGAAAAACAAATGAATTTGTAGGCAGACACCATTGTACTAATTGGTTGATATGAATTTCAGCTGCCATAAACTAATTCATTTACATTCTGTTCATAGTACAAGGAAGATTATAATAACAAAGGTTTCCTTGTTCCAGCTACATTCCCTATCTTTGCCATGATTTCCCTATCTTCCCTACCTTTTCCCTACACACACACACACACACACACACACACACACAAACACACAAATTCACTTACACCTATACGCCACACCCAAAATCTTAGTAAATCTCAAATAGCTTGTTTCCTCTGGTTCCTGGCATCTTTACAGTTAGATGAAAGGAAAAAAGTGTAAAGTAGTGGTAGAAAAGATGTAAATGTATTACAGTGATTTCAGTGACTTTGGAAACCTAACTTTCAAGTCAGAAATGTTTATACTAAATGTGAACATTGCTTTCTACACATATGGAAAGAGTCTAGGTCCTAGATTCTGTTAGGCACCCCCCTCATTAAATATCTTCCTAAATAAGTTCAGAATCTTGAGTTCACTTAGTTTAGTAAATTGTATATAAAGCCCAGAAGTAGAAGTGAAATTCCAAACTCTGTTTTAGAAAACACATGAACAAATTGTAATAACTATCCTAGTGGGTAACTGTTAAATCTAAAAAATGTTTGCCAGATGTGGGTATAGAAGTTTCTGAATACATCCCTTAAATTTCGTCTTTGCTTTTTTATAACAAGTGATTCATAGCCAAGATCAGTTATGAATAAGAACAGATCAAAGAGATTATAAGTGGAAAATAATTGTAAAGAAATATGTCCCTTTCTTCCTTTGTATTTTTCTGCTACAATGAGAAGGCTTAGTTTTGAGATTTTGTAGTTGTCACAATTTAGACTATAATTATCTCATCACTTTTTGAAGAGAAATTTAATCATATTAAAAAACATTAGGAAACTGTTCTTTTTTTCTGTAATTGTAAATGTGTTATCTTTTTGAAGAACTGATTGATCATCTACTGATTTTTTCTTTTAGTGGAGAATTTAAAAGTACATGTTCTGTGTACTAGTGATTATTTAACAAAATGAAAGCCAGGGTTTAAAGTACCATGGTTATTTAACAAGAATAATGATGATAATATATTAGCAACATGGTAAAATTGGTTGCTTAGACACAAAAATTCAATTAAGCATTTTAAGATTTTCCTTAGCTATACAGATTTTGTTAGGTTTGAAAACATCTATTTTGATTTTTAAAAGAAATCCAGACTAAATGCATATTAAATTTATACTCAGTAGTCTATGTTTACTCTTTTTCATTTTCACAAATCTTCCAAAAGAACCAGTAATAATAGTGTACCAAAATCAAGAGTAAGCTGTTATTTTGTGGTAAAATATACATTGTATTACTTTTGAAATCTTAAGTGCTCATATAATATATGGTGAAATGTTGTAAAATATAGTCACAAATGAGCTGCCTCTTATATATCCTAAAAAATACAAAACTTAAATTCTCTCCTTATATATATCTTTCCATATATATCTATCTATTTATCTATCTACCTTCGTATGAAAGGAAATTCTGTTTTGTTACATATAGTTTCAAATGAAAAAATATCAGTTTCATAGAAAACTATGTACTTTACTAAAGAAAAGTATTTGAGAAAAGCGTGTATAACAATAGATTAATATATATGATAGACTCTCCCTGAGTTATAGAAGCTTAACTTAATGAATAACCTTTAGTGCATAATCTCTCAGTCTCTATATAGCAACCACCTTGTCTCTGACTGGTGATGCCATTTATTTTGACCCAAAACCTCCCCTCTCCCCCTCTTATTACTTTTTATATGATACTACATACTTTTAGTACATTATTTACTATCAAGGGAGGTATACATGGATGATACTTACCAAATTATGTCTCATGATTTACAGTTGATCAGTAGGTATTCTCTCAATGATGTACAATTTAATTGATTCCAGAGATTCACTTAGCACCTGCTATATTTACCTAATATAGAATGTATTGTGGATACAGTGATAATGAAGACAAAGGCTCCTCTCCTGAAGGAAAACATCTTTTTATTCACTTTCTCTTTTCCTACTCTTGGTCAGTTTTCCAACTCTTGATCAACTGCTTCAAGAACATCTTCGAACTCACTTCTTTTTTTTGTATTCTTTTTTCTTCCAGTTTTATTGAGATATAATTGAATATAACACTGTATAAGTTTAAGATGTACAGGATAATGATTAAACTTACATACATCATGAAATGATTATTACAATAAGTTTAGTAAACATCCATCATTTCATATAGATACAAAATTAAAGAAATAGAAAAAAAATTGTGATAAGAACTCTTAGGATTTACTCTCTTAGCAACTTTCATATGTAACACATGGCAGTGTTAATTATATTTATCATGTTGTTACATCCCTAGTACTTATTTGTAACTGGAAATTTGTACCTTTTGACCACCATCATCCAGTTCCCCCTCCCCCTCCCCGCTTCCTCTGGTAATCACAAATCTGATCTCTTTTTCTATGAGTTTTTTTGTTTTTGAAGTGTAATTGACCTCTAACACTATGTTAGCACCTGTTACACAACACAGTGATTTGGTATTTTTATACATTTCAAAATGACCACCACAATAAATCATTACCATATGTCACCATACAAAGATATTACAAAGTTATTGACTATATTCCCCACACTGTACACTTCATACCCATAACTCATTTATTTTGGAACTGGAAGTTTGTACCTCTGAGCCAAAACGAAAAGCAAAACAGCTAGGTTGGGGTTATGTAGTGTTTGTGGTATATCTTTATGAAGGAAAATAAGAAAAACACAAATTTTAAGATTCAGACATAAAAGAATCAGAACCATTTACCTACAGAACTTTTTGATAATACTTACAAGTACCTTTTAGTACTTCTTCCGTAACTTTCACTTATGTTTTCCTTTAGTAAACCTGCTTTTCTTTGAGTACTATTAATTCTACAGAAAAAAAATTAAAATGTATTCCACTGTGTTTAATTGTTAGTTCCAACAGAGTTGTCATATACTATTTTTCATTTCAGAGGCACAGTTTTAACCTGTAAAATAGGTTAAATAGGCTTGTGTAGGCTACCCTGGACATAGAAAAATAATTTATACTATTATTTCTGGAGTAAAATGTTTCAAGGTCCCCAAAATTAACTTTAAAACATTAGAACTAAGTCAATTTACAAAGGCAAGTCAGCTATCTTGTATAATTGGTCTGAAAGGAAATTTTAATTGCTAAGTTTTAGAACAAAGTATTCTTTATATGTTCAGGTACATGAATTCACTATATATTTTCTTTTAAAATATTTTACTTTGAAATATTCTATGTTTGTGTACGTATGCTTGTATGCATGTGCGCATGTGTTACGACAGACATCCATGAGCACATCAATCAGATTTAACAAATGTTAATATTGTTCCATTTTTGTTTGGGAGCTTTTATTGTTGTTATTTTCAAAGGTTCCCTGTGCCAAGATCATGTTGCTTTAATAACCATAGTTCCATAACAGATATTGAAGTTCTCCCCTCCTTCTTCAAAATCTTCTTGGTTTTTTTTTCTGACCCTTTACTTTCCTATATTAATTTTGCAATCTTAATGTCAGTTTTAATAAAAAATATATGATAGGATTTTAATTAACCTTTTTCTTAAAATGGCGTTGATAAGTTAACAGATGATTTGTATGATTCCTGAGTGTTTCTCCATGCACTGAATGAACACCTGTTCTCATATGGGGTGAAGTCAAGAACCTAGGTTGTGCTTTAGTGAGAGGGACCATCCAGGTAGGACTGTGCCCCAGAGAAGAGAAACCCTGCTGGATAGGGCAGGTGAAGAAATCAGCCCAAATGAAAACAGTGCCTTTTTTTCCCCTCAAATGGTGTAGTTGTAATTCTTAAGATCCTATGTTATTTAAAATTGTGTTTTTAAATGTTTACATATGAAAAAATTGATTAGCAACCAGAGTTTCAAACTCACTGCTTCACAATTTTTCCTACAGAAATTAAACTGCTAAGGGTTTTGATCAAAACTGACAAACCTAACTGCATCATCTTTTTCTTTTAAACCACACTCCACAACCACTGTCTTCTCTGTCCCTTTGGCCTGGACCTTATATTTTTGCCTAGAGCAGCACAATGCATAAGCATCAATAGTTCTTAACAAAAGCACACAAAACCATGACTAAAATAACACTCAAATAAAGCAACTATGTGCTCCTATGCTATAGTCATAAGCTTTTATTTTCTAAATTGGTCTAGTTCCCAGTACCTCCTGCTATATAATCAATGGGGTCTATTTAAAGTAACTTATGTTAACTAATTAATTAAGCACATCATATCCAATTCACTTTGTGAGAACTTTACTAGTTTAGTCTGCCAGCAGTGTTTAGATAAAAATTCAGTCAGGAAATTGTCAATATCAGGGAAGTCCTGTAGATAGCTGTAAGTATGTATCCCAGAAGGTGAAGCATAGGGAACCTGGGCTACATACTCAGAACTTTAATACCACTAAGCCAAATGGAATCCCTGATCAAAAAGAAGTGGAATACTGTTCAAAGTCTCAGAGTCTCAGGAGTAGGTGAAATAATCAAGGAATTCAGTTACTAAAGATTTATGTGCAAGGTAGTGTCTTTTTCACAAGAAGTGGGAACAGAGCCCAACAACTACAATTACCTCAAAAACTAGAACTGAACTGGACCAACAACATGCCATGCCATATTTATTGCTGTTCCACAAAGCTGTTGGCTTCAGTCTCTCTATATTCTCCCTAATGGTGAACAAAATTAGTCCCAGAACCCATGAGCAGTGTTGAGCCTTCCTGTACTTGTGAGTTATATAACTCCAGTAATGGTAATTTCAAGAACAAATGCAGAAAAAAATGAAGTTCATTGTAGTGAATATGGAGCGTCAGATTCTATGGATTCCATGCTTTATAAGAGAATGTTTATTAGATCTGCATTTTAAACTTGTGAGTCTCCTCAGTTTATCCAAGTTAAATCTCAGCTGATAGATTTTTCGTTCACTTCACTAACCCTCTAAGTGTTCATCTCCAATTATTAAACTCTGATCAGATGTTAAGTACTGTGAATAAAACAAAAAATAAAAACATACTTTCTGCCTAGTGAAGTAACTAGTATAAATAGATCCCTGTGTCAAGCCGTACATAAGCTTAAGATGTATTATTAACAGTCACTTTGGAAGACAGTTTGGCGTTTTCTTACAAAGCTAAATATACTTACCATAGGATCCAACAATAACGAAATGTAGAAGTCAAACCATTACAGGTTTTAGAACATATAATAGAAGTAAGACATAAAGAATACTAACCATTAAGTATATGATTGACCAAATTAACTACATTAAAATTTAAAACTTAATTGAAAAACACCATAAAGTGAAAAGATAGGACACAGTGTAGGAAAGGATGTTTGCAAATGACATGCAGCTGATGTAAGGAACTCTTACAAATTAAATATACAAAGTACTTGAACATTTTACAAAAGAAGAAATCCAAATGCTTGATAAACATATATGTCAAAAGATGTTCAATCTGATTAATAATCAGGAAAATATAAGTTATATCCACCATGATTAGCACAAATTTAAAAGTCTGAAAATACCAAATATTGGTGAAGATGTGGTACAACTGGAATTCTTATACGCTACAGGTGAGAATGCAAATTGGTGCATCCACTTTGAAAAGCTGTTTGGTATTACCTAGCAAAGTTGAAATTTTATCTAACTATGACCCAAGAATTTATTTTCTACAAATATCCCAGGGCAGTTCTCAAATTGTGGTCCATAGTCCCTGGGATTCCCAAAGCACTTTCAGATTAAAACTACTTTCATAATAATACTAAGACTTAATTTGTCTTTATTATTTTTTTTTAAACTGTGTTGTTTACTCTGCGCAAAAACAGTGATGGGTATGTACTGGCACTTTAGTATGAATCAAGGAAACCATACTAATAGTCATTGTATTTGTCACCATCATGCCAGTTTCACTTAAGAATGTCTTTGATGAAGCAAAAGTATTATTAATTTTATTAAATCATGACCCTTAAGTACATGTCTTTTATCAAATCATCTGTATCACAAAGTGGGAAGTATGTAAAGCACGTTTTGCTCCATATCTCAGATGAACTAGCTGCTTTTTGCCTGGAACACAATTTTTATTTAAAAGAACAAATGAGAAACTATGGGTTGTTGGCAGAAATTCACTTGAAAAATGAACAAATGAGCTTATTGTTCAAGGAAAACAACCAATGTTATTTATTGCCAATGATAAAATTTGAGCTTTTGAGCAAAAATTCAAATTTAGGATAAGTGCCAGCTGTCAATATGAGCTTGACATCTTCCTAATGCTTAAAGACTTTTCCAATGAGATTGGTGATATTGATGAAACAGGATACAAAGAGATCACTGATAATGGATTCAGAATCCACATTTCAACTAACCTTTAAGAAATTACTAGTTGTCAAGTTTTCTTGTAGAATCAAAAAAATCTATCATTATCTGAAAGGGCTAAAGAAAATTCTCTTCCCCTTTCTAACTATACATTAGTGTGAGGCCAGATTTTCATCATATACTTCAACCAAAACAAAATACCACAATAGACTGAATGATGACGGAGGTATGAGAATCCAGCTATCTTCTAGTAAGCCAGACATTAAAAAGATTAGCAAAAATACAATTAAACAATGCTATTACTCTCACTGGCATTCTTTTGTTTGGGAAGAATTTTTAAAATTAAAATGGTTGTTTATGCTAGCATGTATTGAGTTTATTATTACTTAAAATGAATTAACTATTTTAAAAGTTTCTCAGTTTTAATTTTTATTATGATAAATATCACCACATACAACCTCATAAACAAAAGATCTTTGGGGTCTTCAATATCTTTAAGAATGTAAAGGACACCAAAAGTTTAAGAAGCTGTTTTAGAGATACTCTTACATATATGACCAGGAATTATGTTTAAGAATGCTCATAGCAACATTATCCATAGTAGCCCCATATCACAGCAAATCCTTCATCATAGAATGGATAATTAAATGATGTATTTATAAAGGAAATCTATATAGCAGTGAATATGAGTGATGTATATAGCTAGACGGATCAGCAGAGATGATGCTTTCTAAAAAATTGTTGAATAAAGCAAGTTTTAAAAGAATATATACAGTGTGATTCCACTTTTATAGATTTCAAAACCAGGCAGAGTTAACATATATTGTTTAGAGATGCATAGGGAATGATAACCACAGAAGTCAAGATAGTAGTTCTCTCTCAGGGCAGGAAGAAGAATATAACTGTTAAGGTGTATACAGGAGATAAGATTTTATTATTCTGAAAATGTTGTATTTCTTAAATTTGGTAGAGATAACATGGATGTTTGCTTTATAATTATTCTTTAAAATGTAAATATATGTTTTATTCTCTCAAGTATGTATGATATAAAATATCATATATTATGAACATCATAAGAGAATAAATTAACCTCAGAAATACAAAACAAGAAAATATAATTAAGAAGTATGACAAGGGAGTTAATCTGACTGGTGACCAGTTTCACTTGTGTTGTATGCATTGCCTGCTATGAAACTCAAATAGAGTCACATAGAGTCAATAAACCATCAAACTTTTACATTATTTTTAAACAAAGCTGAAGTTTATCTTGAAAAAATTTTTGTTAGAATGATTCATAAGACCTCTATTTCTTGAGTTCTTGTTCAAAATGATTTTATACTCAGTTTGGCTGGATGCAAGATTTTTCCTTGGCACTGCCCTATTATGTGCTGGTGTTAAATGTCACCATGGAGAAATCTGAAGTTAATCTGATTGTTTTACTATTACAGGTAATTTGTTCTTTTTCCCTGATTGCCCGAAATATATTTTATTTTTGATGTCCAGTAAGTTTACTAGGATGTGACTCAGTGTGGAGTCACCTGTGTCAGTTTTTCCTAGTAGAATAAATAGTTCACATTTGATGAGATTTTAGTCATTTTTGTTTCTTGAAATTTTTCTTGTATTTTTAAGTCACTTTTCTTTCTGTTTATTATTTTGATTCTTCTCTTTGGGGACAACAGTGATATATATATTGGATTCCTTTACTTTGATCCTTTTAAACTCTCTGTACAATTTTATTTTGCTTGCTCTTTTTACTTCTATGAGGAATGTTTTCAGCAGTTGCCTTTTTTTTTTTTTTTTTT
>RJWK010073652.1:0-10202 GCA_004363435.1 Platanista minor | reverse complement strand
TGGCCATGATTAAAAAGTCTACAAATGACAAATGTTGGAGAGGGTGTGGAGATAAGGGAACCCTGTTACACTGTTTGTGGGAATGTAAATTGGTGCAGCCGCTATAGAAAACAGTATGGAGGTTCCTCAAAAAACGAAAAATAGAGTTGCCATATGATCCAGCAACCCCACTCCTGGGCATATACCCAGACAAAACTATAATGCAAAAGGATGCATGCACCCCTATGTTCATAGCAGCACTATTTACAACAGCCAAGACATGGAAACAACCTGAATGTCCATCGACCAGTGAATGGATAAAGAAGATGTGGTACATATATACAATGGAATATTGCTCAGCCATAAAAAAGAATGAAATTATGCCATTTGCAGCAACATGGATGGACTTAGAGATTATCATACTAAGTGAGGTAAGTCAGAAAGAGAAAAATATCATATGATATCACTTATATGTGGAATCTAAAATACGACACAAATCAACGTATCTACAAAACAAAAACAGCCTCACTGTGGTGGAGAAAAGACTTGTGGTTGCCAAGGGGGGGGTAGGGGAGGAAAGGATTGGGAGTTTGGGATTAGTAGAGGCAAACTTGTATTTTTTAGTTTTTTTAAATAATGCACTTTTTTATGGCCACGCCACGCAGCTTGTGGGATCTTAGTTCCCCAACCACGGATTGAACCCGGGCCATCGGCAGTGAGATTGCGGAGTCCTAACCACTGGACCACGAGGGAATTCCCAAACTTTTATATATACTATGGATAAACAACAAGGTCCTACTGTATAGCACGAGGAGCTATATTCAATATCCTGTGATAAACCATAATGGAAAAGAATATGAAAAAGAATATAAGTATGTATAACTGAGTCACTTTGCTGTGCAGCAGAAATTAACACAACATTGTAAATCAGCTATACTTCAATAAAGTTTTTAAAATGAGTCAGAAATAAACCTTTACATATATGGTAAATTGATTTTCAACAAGGGTACCAAGGCCATTCAGTGGAGGAAAGAATAATCTCTGCAATAAATGGTGCTGGGAAAACTGGATGTCTATATGAAAAAAAATGAAATTGGACCCTTAACTAATACCGTATACAAAAATGAACTCAAAATGTATCAAGAACCTGAATATAAAAACTAAAACCATAAAAGTCTTAGAAGAAAACATATTGGTAAATCTGCACTACCTGGGATTTGACAATGGGTTCTTATAGACAGGACACAAACAACTTGAGCAGAAGAAAAAATAAATTGGACTTAATCAAAATTAAAAACTTTTGTGTATCAAATGACACTATCAAGAGACTGAAAACACAATCTATAAAATGGGAGAAAATATTTGCAAATTATATGTATAATAATGGTCTATTCTCCAGAATATATAACAAACTCTACAACTCAGCAACAAAAAGACAAACCACCCAATGAATAAATGGGCAGAGAACTTGAATAGACATTTCTCCAAAGAAGTTCAAATGACCAATACATACATGAAAAGTTGCTCAACATCTTAAGTCATTAGGGAAAGACAACTCAAAACCACAGTAAGATACCTCACACCCATTAGAATGGCTACAGTTTTTTTGTTTTTTGTTTTTAAATCAGAGTTGGTGAGGATATAGAGAAATTGGAACCCTTGTACATTAGGAATGTATAATGGTACAGTCACTGTGGAAAGCAGTTTGGCAGTTTCTGAAAAAAAATATAGAATTACCATATGACAGAGAATTACCATATTACCACTGCTAGGCATATACCAAAAGAACTGAAAAAAGTACTCAAATACTTGTATATGAATGCTCATAGCAGCACTATTCACAATGGCCAAAAGGTGGAAAGAAGCCAAATATCCATCCATGAATAAATGGATAAACAAAATGTGGTGTATATATACTTCCTGCACCACACGGCTCCCTGACTCCTCAGATTTGATATTTCTTTATCTGTACTTTGGAGTATATTCAACAGATTAAGGTCTAGTGCCCAACTAGCTTTTGCCATTTCATAGGTTACTGTCCCCCTTCTAGCCTATGAGCTTCTTCCAAAGTAATGATAATACCCTGATCCTGGCACACACTAAATACTCAAAAATGTTTATTGAATGAATTGATTTCTTTTTCACTATTTCAAATCAGTTATAGAATTATGTATTATGCATGTTTTGTATATCAAATGCTTGGATTGTACTATTCTTTTTCTTTCATTTCTGTCTCTTTTGCTCGTCAGATTAGAAACTCCCCCGGAACAGTGCTCTGTAAACAGCCCATGGTAGCTATTGCTGTTTTACCAGCTACAGTGTCTTTCCTTATTTGATTTTCACCACCCTGCAGTGAAAAGAGCCATTTGAAGAAAAACAATTGCCTCTAATGTGAAAGGCAACTTATGCAAATCTGAACACTTGCCAGGGGCAACGTGACAAAAAGGCAGAGATGGTGGGAGAGAGCTAAGCAGCCCACAATAAGTCCATGCTGCATTCGTTTGGTAACAGATGAGCTCTTTTCCAAGGTAACTGACATGCACATCAGTACACAAAGCGGGAGGAGGGTTGGAGTGAACTGCCAAGCATTTCAGCCTCTCCAGAGAGCAAGTACATCAAGAACAACTGAGTTGGGAGTCTGGCAAACTGCCAACTGCACGACACCCACGCACCAGCGGGAACACAAAGGGCCTTCATTTTCCTCTCTCTCTGAGCACACTGATTAAAAGTAACAGCTGTCCCCTTTATCCATGAGACTTTATTATGATAATTCCCTACAAGCCAAGGGCTTGCTGTGAAACTTCCACATCATTCTTCAGAATGTAGTCTGGAGATTACCTTAAGATTTGAGAAGCATAGATTGTAAACTATTATCTACACAAACTATCTTGAAATAAGCACACCCATTAGTGCCAGTTCGGAAAGTTTCAATGACCCTAGCTATTTTTCAACTCTTTTCCAACCTCATAAATGCATAACACTCTGGGATCCTATTTAATTTTATTTATTTATTTGGCTGTGTTGGGTCTTCGTTGCTGTGCGCAGGCTTTCTCTAGTTGCAGCGAGCAGGGACTACTCTTTGTTGCGGTGCGTGGGCTTCTCAATGCGGAGGCTTCTCTTGTTGAGGAGCACAGGCTCTAAGCGCGTGGGCTTCAGAAGTTGTGGTGCGCGGGCTCAGTAGTTGTGGCTCACGGGCTCTAGAGCACAGGCTCCGTAGTTGTGGCGCACGGGCTTAGTTGCTCCGTGGCATGTGGGATCTTCTCAGACCAAGGCTTGAACCCGTGTTCCCTGCATTGGCAGGCGGATTCTTAACCACCGAGTCGGTGGTAATTTTTAAAAAAGATCATTCACCACTGATAGTTTGAGAAACACTGGTTTGGAGGAATTCAACCTCTGATAAAACTTCAGCTTTACCTCTTTTCAGGAGAGAGCTAGGGAAAATGCATTCCTCAGTCTCTCTTTCCTCCCACACTCTGACCTCTGTTTCTCCCTTGGGCCAAACCCAATTAGAAGCCAGACGGCAGAAAGGCCCAGGTGATACAGGGTACAGCCAACCAGGTCATGGAACAGGGCAGAGAAGGACGGGAAATGGATCTGGTGGCGCAAACAGAGAATTAGCTCTGCTCTGGGCTGTGACACTCATTCGCTGTGTGATCTTGGGAGAGTTACTTAGTCTCAGTGATCTTCGGTTACCCCCATCCCATAAAATGGGGATCCTTAGACCACCATCCACTTATTCCACCACTCTTCATTAACTTGCTTAAGCCAGAGACCTGGCAGTCGTTCAGGTCTTATCCAGTCAGTCCTGAGCATCTCACCTCCATAATGACATTCACACGTGGCCCCTCCTCTCCATCCTTACTGCCCTCCCTGAGCTGAGCTCCTCTGCCTTTGTCCATTGTACTGCAGCGGCCTTCTGACTGGTTTTGCTCTCCTCCAATGTATCCTCCAGAATGACATCTGAGGGATCTTTTATTTTTTTTTAAGATTTTTTTTTTGATGTGGACCATTTTTAAAGTCTTTATTGAATTTGTTACAATATTGCTTCTTTTTTTTTTAGTGTATTTTTTTTTTGGCCCCCTAGGCATGTGGGATCTTAGCTACCCGAACAGGTAACGAACCTGCACCCCATGTATTGGAAGGCGAAGTCTTAAGCACTGGACTGCCAGGGAAATCCCCTGAGGGATCTTTTAAAATACAGATTTGGCCACCTAATTTCCTAGCTTAAGTACAGAATTTGAGAGTGAGCATTTTAAACTACTTAAGTGTTTAGAATGCTCGAGTGGTTTTGTTTTGGTTTGGTTTTGGTCCTCAGGTTATAAATGTTTTCTTATGCTTCTAATCATGCTCTTTTCCTCTGTTTGAAATGCCCGTGCCCCTTCTTTGCCAGCTAACTCCCTATTCATTTTTTAGAACTTGGGGAAATTTGTCTGACCACCACACCCACTACAAGCAGGGGGCTCCTAAATGCTCTTACTGTACACTTTATTACATCACTTATTCCTGCATTGTAATTAAACTTCCTTTTAGAAACTGCAAACCCCTTGAAGGAAGGAACTACACGATGTTTACGGTTGTATTTCTTTGCCTAATAGTACCTGAACACAATTAGTACTATATATATACATATACACACACACACACACACACACACACACACACATATATATATATATATAGTTGAGTGAGTTGTTGAATAAATGAGAATTGGGATGGTCAGCTAAGTCTTTATGGAAATGGAATTTGAGCTAAATGGTTTTTGAAGAATAGATAAAATTGAGATGGCCAAAGAGGAGGCGAGAGAGTTTCTGCTTGGTTTAACAAATTGAGCAGAGGCAGAAAGACCAGTGTGATTAGTGAGTAGATGAGTTTGAATGTAGGAGCTAAAGATGGGAGAGGTCAGTTGAGGTCCAGTGGAGGATTGCCGTGAATTCCACATTGGAATTTGTTTTGCAAACTGGGAGTGAACTGAAGAGTTGAGGTTGAGCCTTGACCTTTTTGAAAGAAGAATGAAATTATATAATAATGTGTCAGGAAGATTACTCTTCCTGGGATGTTTACAATGAATTGAAATAAAAGACTAGAAGCAAAATGGTCATTAAGAAAATTCTTAAAATAATTCATGTGAGGGGGTTAAAAGTCTGGATTTGGATCGTTTGCAGTGGATATGGAAAGGAAACGAATGAGAAGAGACATTAAAAAGAAAGAAGTTATAGGGACTTCCATGGTGGTGCAGTGGTTAAGAATTGATCCTGCAACGCAGGGGATGGGGGGTTGATCCCTGGTCAGGGAACTAAGATGCCATATGTCGCAGGGTAACTAAGCCCGCGTGCCCCAACTACAGAGCCCATGAGCTCTGGAGCCTGCGCACCGCAAGGAACAGCCTCACGCTGCAACAAAAATCCCGCGTGCCTCAACTAGGACCCGATGCAGCCAATAAATAAATAAATAAATAAATAAATATAAAAAAAGAAATTATGAAAATTTGTTAAAATAATGGTCTTTAATGAGTAGCATAAATGCATGGAACTCAATGTTTACTGATTATTCGACAGTAAAATTCTGGTCAGTACTAACGACAGAAATAAAGAGGGTACAAAACAATGAGTTAATAAATTCAGCTGTTTTAATAAAGTTTATTATTGTTATTACTTAAACTTAAAAAGCCATGTCGAAAATTTAAATCTCAGGCAAAGGTTTTACATTTTGGACACTAAGGCCCTGTTACAATATCTACTGCCACCTGCTGGCACAGGAGAAGTGACTATAATCTCCTAATTGCAAACCTACAAACTTAAGCAGTCACGATTAACGTTATACAGTCATCGAAATGTCAAGCAGCTAGATGGGGTTTAGGGGTTTCTATTCTTTATTGTATACTCTAATTGCTGTATCACTACCAGAGCAAGGGACCCTGGGAACCTGCTAGTGGCTGATCAAGCTTGGTGTCTTATCCCACTTTAATTTTACCCCTATTACTGAGTGGTTGTAGGGTTTCCTTAGTTGTTGGGTTTTCTTAATTAATTTTTATTGGAGTATAGTTGATTTACAATGTTGTGTTTAGGATTTACTTAGGTTTACAGTTTCCTCACTTCTAAGATTTGAAATGGTGAAGCTTTTCTGGTTGCTTTTACAAGGTTATTGAAAGAAAGAATGGAGAAAAAACATGTTGAAAGGTAAAGATACTCTTGTTTGTAGCAGGCATCAGTTTTGTTCTACAAATTGATTTTTTTTAATTTTTGTTCAATACTGTAACATTTTTATTTTCGCCATGTTGTAGTAATATGTTTTAAAATCTAGTAGAGGGATACTACATTTAAATGAATATTGATATGTTAGTGTTGATAATACTGGATCCATACACGTATCCTTAAAATAGTCATGCCCTTTGATCCAATACTTTTCATTTTGGAAACTTAAGAAAGTAATCACAAAACGGTGAAATAGCTTTATTTACAAAATTTGTATTGCATCATTTGTAATAAAAAGAAATTGGAAATAATGTAAATGTTCAATAAAATAGTAATTGTAAACAGTGCTATAATCATAAAACAAAATATTTTACAGCTATCAAAATGATATTCATAAATAACTTAGAATTACATGGGAAAATTATTTTACTTGGAAAAATGCTTAAGTGTTATGATTGCAAATATTGTATATAAAACAAAATAAAATTTTAAGAATTCATGCATATAAAAAAACTAGAAAGCAGTATACCAAGGGTCAGAGTTATTTGACTATGAATATCATTTTCTTTTCTTTCTTTTATTGTGTTAAAATACACATAACTTTTTTTTTTTTTTTTTTTTTTGGCTGCGTCAGGTTGTTGAGGCATGTGGGATCTTTCGCTGCAGTGCTCAGCTTTCTCTTTAGTTGTGGCATGTGGGTTTTCTCTCTCTAGTTGTGGCACGAGGGCTCCAGGGCACGGGGGCTCTTTTGTTGCTGCACGTGGGCTCTCTCTTTGACGTACATGAGCTCAGTAGTTGTGGCACGTGGGCTTAGTTGCCCCGAGACATGTGGGATCCTAGTTCCCCTACCAGGGATGGAACCTTCGTCCCCTGCATTGTAACGCAGATTCTTTACCACTGGAGCACCAGGGAAGTCCCAAAATACACATAACATTTTTAAAAATTATTATTATATTCTAATCCACCATTCTCCGTGGTGAATTACTAAAATCCCATATGGGTGCCTAACAAATATTACGTATTCAATAAGTATTCATTTCTTTCTTCTACCTAACCACTCCTGGGAGTGGCAAGAGATTATGTGTATTGCTCTATATTTTTATTCTTACTAATTTATGGAATATTTTCATCTTTTCATTATTTGATATTCCTAAATGAAACCATGTATTCTGAATCTGTGTCAGAATATTAGCCATGAATCCATAAGAATGTAAATAGGTGTGGATGACTGACTGAGGCAAGAGTCATGGTGAGGTGCAGCATCTTAGCATGATCATTGTCTAGGTACTTGATCTGCAGTTAGGAGCTTGTCTTTGACCCCATAGGATTAGAAACTTTTGTTAACTGGTTTCCTCAGGAGTGATCAGAATAGAGCCATTTTAATCACACTCACAGGGGACTTCCCTGGTGGTCCAGTGGTTAAGAATCCGCCTGCCAGTGCAGGGGACACGGGTTCAACCCCACATGCCATGGAGCAGCTAAGCCCGTGCACCACAACTACTGAGCCTGTACTCTAGAGCCCGAGAGCCACAACTACTGAGCCCGCGTGCTGCAACTACTGAAGCCCACACGCCTAGAGCCTGCACTCCAAACAAGAGAAGCCACCACAATGAGAAGCCCACGCACCACAACAAAGAGTAGCCCCCGCTCACTGCAACTAGAGAAAGCTCTCATGCAGCAACGAAGACCCAATGCAGCCAAAAAAGTAATTAAAAAAAAATTTTTTTAGGTTAAAAAAAAACACACAAATAAACTTGTAAACAAATTTCGATTTTTTAATTTTCAGTGAAAAACCAGAACATATGTTAACTCACTGTGATAGACCTTATGGAATCACAGTTGTAGGGGTGATTAATGGACTCAGGAAACTCCAAAGCCCAGTATGAATGAGCTAGCTCCAAATGCCCTTTCCCTCTGTTGGGATATATCTAACAAAGGAGATGACAACTGTAGTAGAAATAGATGATTGCTTCTTCTTATGCTGAGAATCCTAATTTGTTTAGGATACACATTCCTCATTCCCCTAAAACCATGAATTTTAGGAAAGCTGGCATCAGTTCTAGCCTGAGAGAATGAATCTTGTTTGGCCTAATTTCCTGTCACGGCTACTACGTTCTTTTTTTTTGGCTACTACATTTTTCATGATAGTGATTGATTTAGGGAGAAGCATGTGGTTCCACTTAGGCCAATGAGACATTCGGGGAAGTTGAATAAGTGGGCTTCCAGAAGAGACTTCTTATCTCTTAAATCTAAAATTATAAAACTCTTAGAAGAAAACATGGGGGGAAAGCTTCATGATGTTGAATTTGGCAATAATTTCTAGGATAAAACACCAAAGCAGAAGCAACAAAAGAAAAAAACCAGATAAATTGGACTATCAAAATTTTAAATTTCTGTGTATCAATATATCCGATAGGGAGTTAATATTCAGAATATATAAGGAACTACGTATAATTCAAGAACAGCAACACCAAAGCCACAATTTAAAAATAGGCAGAGGGCTTCCCTGGTGGCTCAGTGGTTGAGAGTCCACCTGCCGATGCAGGGGACACGGGTTCGTGCCCCGGTCTGGGAAGATCCCACATGCCGCGGAGCGGCTGGGCCCGTGAGCCATGGCCACTGAGCCTGCGCGTCCAGAGCCTGTGCTCCACAGCAGGAGAGGCCACAGCAGTGAGAGGCCCGGGCACTGCAAAAAATAAATAAATAAATAAATAAATAAATAAATAAATAAATAGTCAGGGCTTCCCTGTTGGCACAGTGGTTAAGAATCCGCCTGCCAATGCAGGGGACAGGAGTTTGAGGCCTGGTCTGGGAAGATCGCACATGCTGTAGAGCAACTAAGCCCGTGTACCGCAACTACTGAGTCTGTGCTCTAGAGCCTGTGAGCCACAACTACTGAAGCTCTCACGCCTAGAGCCCATGCTCCACAACAAGAGAAGCCACCGCAATGAGAAGCCCGTGCACCACAACAAAGAGTAGCCCACACTCGCCGCAACTAGAGAAAGCCTGCGAGCGGCAACGAAGACCCAATGCAGCCACAAATAAATAACTAAAATAAATAAATTTTTTAAAAAATAAAAATAAAAATTGGCAAAAGGCACATAAAAAGATGCTCAACATGGGCTTCCCTGGTGGTGAAGTGGTTAAGAATCCACCTGCAAATGCAGGGGACACGGGTTTGAACCCTGGTCTGGGAAGATCCCACGTGCCGCGGAGCAACTAAGCCCATGCACTACAACTACTGAGCCTGCGCTCTACAGCCCATGAGCCACAACTACTGAGCCCGCATGCCACAACTACTGAAGCCCATGCACCTAGAGCCCATGCTCCACGACAATGAGAAGCCTCACACCACAACGAAGAGTAGCCCCCACTCACCGCAACTAAAGAAAGCCCACCCGCAGCAACGAAGACCCAACACAGCCATAAAAAAATAAATAATAAAATAAAAATTAAAAAAAAAAAGATGCTCAACATTGTTAATTATCAGAGAAATGCAAATCAAAACCACAATGAGATAACACCTCATACCTGTCAGAATGGCTATCATCAAAAAGACCACAATGGTGATCCAGTGGTTAAGACTTTGTGCTTCCACTGCAGGAGGCATGGGTTCCATCCCTGGTCAGGGAACTAAGATCCCACATGCCACGTGGCATGGCCAAAATAGAAAAAAGAATTACATAATAAAAAATCATTTAAAATAAAATAAATTAGAAAAAAAAAAGACCACAGATAACAAATGTTGGTGGGGATGTGGAGAAAAGGGAACCCTCATACACTGTTGGTGGGAATGTAACTTGGTGCAGCCACTGTGGAAAACAGCCTGGAGGTGCCTCAAAAAACTAAAAATAGAACTACCATATGATCCAGCAATTCCACTCTTGGATATACATCCGAAGAAAATGAAAACACTAATTCAAAAAGATATATGCACCCCAGTATTCGTAGCAGCTTTACCTAAAATAGCCAAGATGTGGAAGCAACTTAAGTGTCCACCAACAGATTAATGGATGAAGAAGAATGTGACAT
>RJWK010073651.1:0-10202 GCA_004363435.1 Platanista minor | reverse complement strand
AAGAAAGGGAGGAAGGAAGGAGGGAAGGAAGGAAAGAAGGAAGGAAAGAGGGAAGGAAGGAAGGAAGGAAAGAGAGAAGAAAGGAGGGAAGGAAGGAAGAAAGGGGGTCTTCCCTGGTGGCTCAGTGGTTGAGATTCTGCCTGCCGATGCAGGGGACACGGGTTCGTGCCCCGGTCCGGGATGATCCCACCTGCCACAGAGCAACTGGGCCCGTGAGCCATGGCCGCCGAGCCTGTGCATCCAGAGCTTGTGCTCCGCAATGGGAGAGGCCACAACAGAGGTCCACGTATCACAAAAAAAAAAAAAAAAAGAAAAAAAAAGAAAGGAAGGAAGGAGGGAAGGAAGAAAGGAAGGAGGGAGGAAGGAAGGAAGGAAGGAGGAAAGGAAGGAAGGAAGGAGGGAAGGAAGGAAGGAAAGAGGGAAGGAGGGAAGGAGGGAAGGAAGGAAGGAATGTGTTATTCTAACAGTCATATTTTACAGGCTTTTCTGTCATATAACCTTATTCTGGGTCATATTTAAAATGAATATATCTATTGACATAATCGTTTATATAGTAAAATATGTTCTAATACTAATAAAACCATTTTAGTGGAGTCTTTTTTTGCTCAGCTTTGTATAAAATGTGTAACTCTTAGCCCTGAATGAGCTCATATTTTATTTGTAATCTACATTTATTTATTTATACCCTGCCTTTTTACAAACGGCTTTGAGGAGAAATTAGAATTTTTTAATCATGAGGATTGAATTTTCTAGCTTAGCCAATTTTTAAAATTGTTCTAATGTGTTAACTCTGTGTGTATATCTAATAAGCAAACACTATTAATCTGATAGTATTTTTAATGGGAATAACCCTATTCATTTTTCCACTTTCAGTGTGGAAAAATTAACTGAGGTAGCTCGCTATCACATTGAAACATCAACCAAAATTCAGAATGCACTTTGTTTAGACCAAGAAGACTTCTGCATTAACGGCGATATAAAAGTCTTTCCAGACCTGTCTCCTCCGATACGCCCTCCACCTGTAGAAAGGGAAGAAAATGGCACCCTGACCATCGAACGGCTTGACAATCTTCGGGATCAGTTCTTAGAGATAGCACCCAAAGGTAGGAAAAGTAATTATTATGAAAAGAGCACAAAATAAGGTTAAGATTAACCAGGATGGCCATCACTTGTCCACAAGTGTAAAACAGCCCTCTGGGATTGTGTGGCACTAAAACAAGCCCTTGTTTCATTCTAATTTATCTCATATTTGCTTCAAACAACATAGATCTGAATTAAACAGAGCAAGACAGTGGCTAATACATTGGCAGTGAAATGATCCTCATCCCTGGTAATTCTCCTCTCCTGCCCTCCCTGCCCCTGGCTGGCAGGTGGGTAAATGTGAATATTACTCCATCTGGCAGTTGAGAGACCATCTTTGTGCATACTTCTAGTTTAAGTTTTGTACTGGGATTCTGAGTTTTTGTTTCTGTCTCCCCCACTAGTCTGGGAAGGGAGACCAGGGAGTAGAGAATTTCCCTTTTATATTTGCCTTTTCCCTCAAAGTTTCATAGACCAAGAGCAGAACCTTTGTCAACACATATTTGCTTGATTGATTAATTAATTAATCTGTTCACATGTAAGTGTACATGTTATTTTCTGCACACAAATTCTTGATTTCCTTCACATTTTATTATTATGGCTCTGTAGCATCTACACAAGCTTTTTTTTTTTTTTAATTTGGGATCTTTCTACTTATAGATATTCATCAATGAATTCCATCAGTTGATAGCACAAGTAATTCTGACAGAACATGTAGGATTATCATCTCCACTTTATAGGTCAAGATACTGAGTCACAAGCAGTTGAGAACTTGCCTATGGTCACATATCAATCAGGACTCTTCACGTTCAAAGGTTTGGCCCCTTCTCACTAAACTAAGTTGCCTTTCATAAAGAGGTTTATCTTCTAACATCTCCTACTTACTGGAAAATCATTACTTTTCCCTAGAGAATAGTCAACTGACATTTGTCTAGTACTAACAGAACTTCACTTTCATAATGGTTATACTTCACTTATTTTTTTAAAGTTCAGTATTCCCAGAAAACCACATTAGATCTCATTAGTCAAAAGAGTATTACTTTAAGCCTGAAGACTTCTTTGCTAAGCCCAGTGGGTGAAACAGGTGTAACCATTTCCCTGGGTAGACCCATACCCTAGCAAGTGTCACCTCATCTAATCAGCTTGAGAGGGTCTACACCTCCAAGATATAAAGGCACACACTACAGCAGTGGATGAACACCAACTCATGTTGGCAGCATTCAGGCAGGAAGCACCTGGTCAAAAAAATATGGCCATCAGCTGGTACAGGAAAAAATCTCAGTTGTATAAAGCCAGCTCATGAAATCCCTTCAGTCTTTCAGTCAGGTATATTCCATCCTCTTTTCCTTTGTGTGGGCTTCCAATGTCTTTTTATTATGTATTTCCTTCTTCAAAGTTGCTTTTGCTCTTCATTTTATCCATATTGTTTACATATAAAATAAGAAGAAGTATATGAAGTATAATTTGCTTTAATCCTAAACTAGGGTGACTAGAAGCTGGTCAAAATTTAAAGTTTTGGTGGGCATTTGAGTAGGTGGAAAATTATCAACCACTCATAATCCCTTTCAGAAAGACCTTAGTATTCATGGCGATAATCATAATACATTCTTGGGTCCAACCTCAAAATCAGAGTTTGTATTACAACGAAAAGTTTAAACATAAATTACCAATATCAGCTGTAACTTGACATACGTATGTCTTAGAAGATTGACTCTAGAAACCGTTGAGACTAAAAGATGTCAACTGATACATTTATCTATTTTCAGAGTTTGGTAGCATACAACGGCTTTCAAAGTATGGTAGGAAGAGGAAGGAAGGGAGAAGAAAGAAAGGGAGGTAAAGGAGAAGGCTGATAATTATGTATATATATATATTTTAAAAGTAGGTGTAAAAGGAAAACCACTTGCCCTAGGGACTTGGGTAATTTGAGTGTAATTTGAAAAGGCAAGCAAAGAAGAAGAAAGTATAAACTTCTATCTAGGTGCTCCTGTGGAACAGAATCTGAAGTTGATAAAAATGTTCAAGAATGCAAAGCAAAGGTGAATCAGTGTGCAGTGAGGTTGGTCAGGAAAATTGTGTGGAAAAACACCTCGGAGGGAGGAATTGAAAGAAGTAAAGAGTGACTGGATGTCAAGGATACAGAGGATATTTAAAGTTGGGGGAACAGCCACCAGAAAATGTGTAGGTTTGTGGCTTGAGTATGGGTGTGTGAGGAAGGGTCAGGGACCTCTCTGCTTCTCCATCCCCAGTTGCATGAACTGCAGGAAAACAGATGCAGAGGTCAGCTCTCTCTGGGGAAACACCTTCAGCCACCCAAGCTAGAGAATTATCCAGATTTAAGAATAATTGTTGTAATTAACACAGAATTGACAAGGCTATACAATACTGTGGGATTTGGGGATCTTGATTGTACAAAATGAGTTACGGTCTATAAGCAAAGAGTTTAAACCCTTTTCTTTGTTATTGGCTCAGTTATATTATTTGAAAAAATATATATATATTGCATGTGGCACTTTTTAAATACATGTAAAATACTTAGCACAGTATCAGGGGATCTATCAATAGAAATAATATTCATTGTCATTATTTTTCTAATGTATAAAGGGAAGGCAAAGTAATAATCATTCCATTTTCTGGATCCCAGAGTCACAGAATTAGAGGTTCTCTGGTGACATCTTAGAAATCAGGCAGCAAATGTTAATGTTACCCCTCCCTGAGGAAATCCAATGATTACCACTCACTCCTTCTCCCAGTTGCCTTGGCCCCCAAAACATCCTCTGACTTGAGTCTTTCTTCTTCATTCTTGTTAAAAGATACACACCAATCCATCTTTTACATGAAGTGTTTGTCATATTCCTTCCAAGTATTAGAAAACAATCTTTTACAATACATCCCATGGTATTTACCCTAGAAATCTACAATTTCAAAAGACGATCTTAACTGAAGTAATAGCAATTTTGAAAGTATAGAACAACTGGCTGCAAGTAGTACATTTCTAAATGTGGAATCCTATAGAACTTTGTGCTTGAACTTGAAAACTGCTGTTATTTCTAAGCCAAGAAATGTGAGCATTTTCTTACACTGTTTTACATATTTCAATTTAACCTATGATATTTAAGATGCAAACTTCAAGCTCACTAAAATATATTAAAATATGGAGAATAGATGAATTTTTTTCTAGGAAACAACATACATATTTGCATATAACAATCATTATGATTCTAAGCCCAAAATAAGATTTTTTTTTTAGCAAATTTACAAGGAGTATCAATGTGATTAAGTTATATTTTGTTCCCTTTAATTATGCTACATAAACAAAATTATTCAGAGAAATGAATACTTTTTCATTAAAACAAGTGACTGAATACATACTTGTGAGTAACTAGTATCAAGATATTAATGGAGAAGATCGGTTCAAGATGGTAGAGTAGAAGGACATGCACTCACTCCATCTTGTGAGAGCACTGGAATCACAACTAACTGCTGAACAATCATTGACAGGAAGACACTGGAACTCACCAGAAAAGATACCTCACATCCAAAGACAAAGGAGAAGCTGCAGTGAGATGGTAGGAGGGGGCACAATCACAATAAACTCAAATCCCATAACTGCTGGGTGGGTGACTCACAAACTGGAGAACAATTATACCACAGAAGTCCACCCACTGGAACACTGGAGTGAACGTTCTGAGCCCCATGTCAGGCTTCCCAACCTGGGGGGCCGGCAGCAGGAGGAGGAATTCCCAGAGAATCAGACTTTGAAGACTAGCAGGATTTGATTGCAGACTTCAACAGGACTGGGAGAAACAGAGACTCCACTCTTGGAGGGCACATACAAAGTAATGTGCACATCAGGAACCAGGGTGAAGGAGAAGTGACCCCACAGGAGACTGAACCAGACCTACCTGCTAGTTTTGGTGGGTGTTCTTCAGAGATGGGGGGTGGCTGTGACTCACCATGGGGACAAGGACACTGGCAGCAGAGGTTCTAGGAAGTGCTCCTTGGCATGAGCCCTCCCAGAGGCCACCATTAGCCCCACCAAATATCCTGTAGCCTCCAGTGCTGGGTTGCCTCAGGCCAAACAACCAACAGGGAGGGAACTCAGCCAAACCCATCAGCAGACAAGCGGATTAAAGTTTTACTGAGCTCTGCCCACCAGAGCAACACCCAGCTCTACCCACCACCAGTCCCTCCCATCAGGAAGCGTGTACAAGCCTCTTAGATAGCCTCATCCACCAGAGGGCAGACAGCAGAAGCAAGAAGACCTACAGTCCGGCAGCCTGTGGAACAAAAACCACAGTCACAGAAAGAGAGACAAAATGAAAAGGCAGAGGACTATGTACCAGATGAAGGAATAAGATAAAACCCAAGAAAAACAACTAAATGAAGCGGAGATAGGCAACCTTCCAGAAAAAGAATTCAGAATAATGATAGTGAAGATGATCCAAGACCTTAGAAAAAGAATGGAGGCAAAGATTGAGAAGATGCAAGAAATGTTTAACAAAGACCTAGACCTAGAATTAAAGAACAAACAACTAGAAGAATTGAAGAACAAACAAAGATAAACAATACAATAACTGAAATGAAAAATACACTAGAAGGACTCAATAGTAGAATAACTGAGGCAAAAGAACAGATAAGTGACCTGGAAGACAGAATTGAGGAATTCACTGCTGTGGAAGAGAATAAAGAAAAAAGAATGAAAAGAAACGTAGACAGCCTAAGGCACTTCTGGGATGACATTAAACGCACCAACATTCACATTATACGGGTCCCAGAAGGAGAAGAGAGAGAGAAAAGACCCGAGAAAATATTTGAATAGATTATAGTTGAAAATTTCCCTAACATGGGAAAGGAAATAGCCACCCAAGTCCAGGAAGCGCAGAGAGTCCCAGGCAGGACAAACCCAAGGAGAAACACGCCGAGACACATAATAATCAAACTGACAAAAATCAAAGACAAAGAAAACTTATTAAAAGCAACAAGGGAAAAATGACAAATAACATACAAGGGAACTCCCATAAGATTAACAGCTGGTTTCTCAGCAGAAACTCTACAAGACAGAGGGAGTGGCATGATATATTTAAAGTGGTGAAAGGAAAGAACCTACAAGCAAGATTCCTCTACCCAGCAAGGATCTCATTCAGATTCAATGGAGAAATGAAAAGCTTTACAGTCAAGCAAAAGCTAAGAGAATTCAGCACCACCAAACCAGCTCTACAACAAATGCTAAAGGAACTTCTCAAAGTGGGAAACACAAGAGAAGAAAGGGACCCACAAAAACAAACCCATAGCAATTAAGAAAATGGTAATAGGAACATAAATATCAATAATTACCTTAAATGTGAATGGATTAAATGCTCCAACCAAAAGACACAGGCTCTCTGAATGGATACAAAGATAAGACCCATTTATAGGCTGTCTCCAAGAGATCCACTTCAGACTTAGGGACACATACAGACTGAAAGTGAGGGAATGGAATATTCCATGCAAATGGAAATCAAAAGAAAGCTAGAGTAGCAAAACTCATATCTGATAAAATAGACTTTAAAATAAAGAACATTACAAGAGACAAAGAAGGACACTACATAATGATCAAAGGATCAATCCAAGAAGAAGATATAACAATTATAAATATATATGCACCCAACATAAGAGCACCTCAATACATAAGGCAAATGCCAACAGCCATAAAAGAGGAAATCGACAGTAAGGCAATAACTGTGGGGGACTTTAACATCTCACTTACACCAATGGACAGATCATCCAGACAGAAAATTAAAAAGGAAACGAAAGCTTTAAATGACACAATAGACCAGATAGATTTAATTGATATTTATAGGACATTCCGTCCAAAAACAACAGATTACAATTTCTTCTCAAGTGCACATGGAACATTCTCTAGGATACATCACATCTTGGGTCACAAATCAAGCCTCAGTAAATTTAAGAAAATTAAAATTATATCAAGCATCTTTTCTGACCATAACATTATGATATTAGAAATAAATTACAGGGAAAAAATGTAAAAAACACAAACACATGGAGGGTAAACAATACACTACTAAATAACCAAGAGATCACTGAAGAAATCAAAGAGGAAATCAAAAAATATGTAGAGACAAATGACAACGAAAACACGATGATCCAAAACCTATGGGATGCAGGAAAAGCAGTTCTAAGAGGGAAGTTTATAGCAATACAAGCCTACCTCAATAAACAAGAAAACTCTCCAATAAACAATCTAACCTTATACCTAAAGGAGCTAGAGAAAGAAGAACAAACAAAACCCGTAGTTAGTAAAAGGAAAGAAACCATAAAGATCAGAGCAGAAATAAGTAAAATAGAAACAAAGAAAACAATAGCAAAGATCAATAAAACTAAAGGCTGGTTTTTTGAGAAGATAAACAAAATTTATAAACCTTTATCCAGACTTATCAAGAAAAAGAGGGAGAGGACTCAAATCAATAAAATTAGAAATGAAAAAGAAGTTACAACAGACACTGCAGAAATACAAAGCATCCTAAGAGACTACTACAAGCAACTCTATGCCAATAAAATGACAACCTGAAAGAAATGAACAAACTCTTAGAAAGGTATAACTTTCCAAGACTGAACCAGGAAGAAATAGAAAATATGAACAGACCAATCACAAGTAATGAAATTGAAACTGTGATTTAAAATCTTCCAACAAACAAAAGTACAGGACCAGATGGCTTCACAGGTGAATTCTATCAAACATTTAGAGAAGAGCTAACACCCATCCTTCTCAAATTCTTCCAAAAAATTGCAGAGGAAGGAATAATCCCAAACTCATTCCACAAGGCCACCATCACCCTGATACCAAAACCAAAGATACTACAAAAAAAGAAAATTACAGACCAATATCACTGATGAATATAGATGCAAAAATCTTCAACAAAATACTAGCAAACAGAATCCAACAGTACATTAAAAGGATCATACACCATGATCAAGTGGAATTTATCCCAGGGATGCAAGAATTCTTCAATATATGCAAATCAATCCATGTGATACACCATATTAACAAATTGAAGAATAAAAACCATATGATCATCTCAATAGATGCAGAAAAAGCTTTTGACAAAATTCAACACCCATTTATGATAAAAACTCTCCAGAAAGTGGGCATAGAGGAAACCTACCTCAACATAATGAAGGCCATATACAACAAACCCACAACAGACATCATTCTCAATGGTGAAAAATTGAATGCATTTCTTCTAAGATCAGGAACAAGACAAGGATGTCCACTCTCACCACTATTACTCAACATAGTTTTGGAAGTCCTAGCCACGGCAATCAGAGAAGAAAAAGAAATGAAAGGAATACAAATTGGAAAAGAAGAAGTAAAACCATCACTGTTTGCAGTTGATGTGATACTATACATAGATAATCCTAAAGATGCCACCAGAAAACTAGTAGAGCTAATCAATCAATTTGGTAAAATTGCAGGATACAAAATTAATGCACAGAAATCACTTGCATTCCTATACACTAACAACGAAAGATCAGAAAGAGAAATTAAGGAGAAAATGTCATTCACCGTTGCAACCAAAAGAATAAAATACCTAGGAATAAACCTATCTAAGGAGGTAAAACACCTGTACTCAGAAAACTATAAGACCCTGATGAAAGAAATCAAAGATGACTCAAACAGTGGGAGAGATATACCATGTTCTTGGATTGGAAGAATAAATATTGTGAAAATGACTATACTATCGAAAGCACTCTACAGATCAATTTAATCCCTATCAAATTACCGATGGCATTTTTTAGAGAACTAGAACGAAAAATCTTAAAATTTGTATGGAGACACAAAAGACCCTGAATAGCCAAAGCAGTCTTGAGGGAAATAAACAGAGCTGGAGGAACCAGACTCCCTGACTTCAGACTATACTACAAAGCTACAGTAATCAAGACAATATGGTACTGGCAAAAAAACAGAAATAATGATCAAAGGAACAGTATAGTAAGCCCAGAGATAAACCCACACACCTATGGTCAACTAATCTATGACAAAGGAGACAAGAATATACAATGCAGAAAAGATAGTCTCTTCAATAACTGGTGCTGGGAATACTGGACAGCTACATGTAAAAGAATGTAAGTAGAACACTCCCTAACACCATACACAAAAATAAACTCAAAATGGATTAAAGACCTAAATGTAAGACTGGACACTATAAAACTCTTAGAGGAAAACAAAGGAAGAACACTCTTTGACATAAATCTCAGCAAGATCTTTTTTGACCCACCTTCTAGAGTAATGGAAACAAAAACAAAAATAAACAAATGGGACCTAATGAAACTTAAAAACTTTTGCACAGCGAAGGAAACTATAACCAAGACCAAAAGACAACACTCAGAATGGGAGAAAATATTTTCAAATGAAGCAACTGACCAAGGATTAATCTCCAAAATATACAAGCAGCTCATGCAGCTCAATATCAAAAAACAAACATCCCAATCCAAAAATGGGCAGAAGACCTACACAGACATTTCTCCAAAGAAGATATACAGATTGCCAACAAACACATGAAAGGATGCTCAACATCACTAATCATTAGAGAAATGCAAATCAAAACTACAATGAGGTATTACCTTACACCAGTCAGAATGCCCATCATCAAAAAATCTACAAACAATAAATGCTGGAGAAGGTGTGGAGAAAAGGGAACCCTCCTGCACTGTTGGTGGGAAAGTAAATTGATACAGCCACTATGGAGAACAGTATGGAGGTTCCTTAAAATATGAAAAATAGACCTACCATATGACCCAGCAATCCCACTACTGGGCATATACCCTGAGAAAACTGTAATTCAAAAAGAGTCATGTACCACGATATTCATTGCAGCTCTATTTACAATAGCCAGGACATGGAAGCAACCTAAGTGTCCATCAACAGATGAATGGATAAAGAAGATGTAGCATATATATGCAATGGAATTTTACTCAGCCATAAAAAGAAATGAAATTGAGTTATTTGTAGTGAGTTGGATGGACCTAGAGACTGTCATACAGAGTGAAGTAAGTCAGAAAGAGAAAAACAAATATCATATGCTAACACATATATATGGAATCTAAAAAAAAAAAAAAAA
>RJWK010073650.1:0-10202 GCA_004363435.1 Platanista minor | reverse complement strand
GTGGCGGGGGGAGGGAGGGGCACGGAATGCGGGGCGAGCCTGGGACCAGCAGGTTTTGAGCACAGTGCTTTCAGGCTGTCCAGCTGATTCATAGAAGCACCAGACTCTTGAGTGTAATCATAAATAGGTACCATTTTTTTTTTTGCTCTTGAAAAATCAATGAAAAATGAGGCACTCATTAACTCATCCATTTAGCAATATTTTTGGAGCATCACCTACAATGTGCCAGGCCCTGCTCAAAGCCTTGGGGATATAGCGGTGAACAAAAAACTGCTATGCCTTAATGATAATAAGTGAGTAAACAGTACTTTTATAACATCAGAGTAAATGGGTAGAAACAAGTGCTGTTTTGGATAGGATATTCAGGCATGCCTCCTCAGAGGGGTGACTTTTGCGGGGGGGACCAAATTGAAGGCTCATGTCGTGTGCACATCTCAGGGAAGCAGGACCAGGCAAAGGGAACCAGATGCCAAGGCCTGAAGCGTGTGATTTCAAGGAACAATAATAAAGCCAGTGCAGTAAGAGCCGGGCAGAAAGTTCTAGGCTTGGGCATGTGGTCGTGTACGACTCATGCTTTAAAAGGATTGTTGCAAGGCTTCTGTCTGGAAAACGAAGGCCAGGGTGGGCTGGGGGTGGGGGACATGTGTGGCGAGAGCGGAAGTGGGCAAACCTGCTGGAAGATGATTGCAGTGATCGAGCGAAGGTGACATTGACTCGGATCAGGGCTGCCGGCGGAGTTGGCAAAGGCAGTCAGGTTCTGGATATATTTAGAAAGCAGAGCCAGTAGGATGTGGGGAGGAGAATCAAGGCTTCTGCTGAGGACAGGTTAAGGTGGCACTGCTGCTCTCGCACAGTTGGGAGATCCGCAGGGAAGTCGGGACTTAGCAAGAGAGTCCCCAGCGTAGAGAAGGTAGTTTGGGTCGAATTCTAGGGGAGTAGGTTGCTCGGATGGTTAGCGTGCTTGTTCTCTTCCTGAGTTGCCGGAAAGGTAGATAAATAATATAAATTCATGGCCACAATTTGTATTTTTTTCCCATAACCTTGGGTGAGCTATATTTTAAAAGCCTTTATAGATAAAGTGTTCTGGGGTATCAGTTTTGCTGTCCCATTTCCCCTCTAGGAGATCCATAGTCACTGTGGTCATTGTGATTTGGCCGTGAGAGTTTTTCGTACGTGAAAAACGAAATTTTGCAAGTTCCTGACCTTGGCACTTTTCTTGTTCAGCACCCTCAGGCGGTCATGACAGAAACTGAACACCAGGGGGAGCCAGTTTCCTTACTTATGCAACAGAGTCTGGCTCATCTGTTGGAGACTGTAGGCCTCCTGTGTATTAACCATAAACCTGAAACCCAGGACAGCTTCTCTTTTTGCAGTGCGATGTATACTTATAGGAGTGATCTTTTAGCGTGTACCATGTCTGAATTGTCTTTAAATTGGTCGTTTTAATTAATGCTCATTTAAAAATTTTAAGGGCAGTGGCTTCTAAACTCTAGGCGTATTAGTGAACCCCATATCTGGGAGCTTTTAAAAATAAGGATTCACGGGACTTCTTTGGTGGCCTAGTGGTTAGGATGTGGCACTATCACTGTCGTGGGCTGGGCTCAGTCCTGGTCGGGGAACTGGATCCCGCAAGCTGCACAGTGCGTTGCAGCCAAGAAGAGAAAAAAAAAAAAGGATTCATGATCATTTCTTATTTATAATATTTGAGAAGTACAGAAATCTAAATGTAATACATACCTCAAGTGACTTGAATGGATGACTCGGCCACGGAACTCTGAGTTAGAATCTATATTTTATCACCAGGTATTGAGCTAAAGGAAAGGCAAATAAATGTACAAAAGCTACCCTACACATTATTGGAGTTGAAAATTGATAACCTGGTTAAAAAGCTTGGAAACATTGTATCTGTTAAGGATGCATTTGTCTTAAAAGAACACATGATCTTATCTCATTTTTACAACTGGAATGATTTTATTTTGGGAAGGGAAGTGGTCTACATTTGTAGTGAAATTATTTCATCAGTAATGTGGAAGCCAAATCTCTTTAATCACAGGCAATGAAACCTGATAGTGTGCTCGTAGCTGTTTGATCTTTCCTATCTTTGGCACCTGTGATCTAAGGATCACTTTGACCACGATGATCCTTTCCCATCAGTCAGGACAGCTAGTTTACAGTTTTGCTACTGGTGGTACCTGTCCGATCAGTGTCCCAGGTGCGTGGAGCAGGCCCACAGGCCAAATCCAGTTCACTGCCGACTTTTCTTGACCGCCTGCAAACTAATAATGATTTTTACATTTTTACGTGGCTGAAAACAATCAACAATATTTCATAGTGTGTGAAAATTTTATGGAATTCAAATTTCAGTAGCCATAAATAAACTTTTATTGAGACAGCCATGCTCATTCATTTACATTTTGTCTATGGCTGTTTGCGCCCTACAGAGACAGAGCTGAAGAGTTGTGACCAAGCCTGTGTGGCCCGCAAAGCCTTAAATAGTTACTATCTGGACCTTTACAGAAAAAGTTTTTGCAGACCCCTGGCATGGAAACTCCGTGCCGTTTACTTACAGGTTAGAGCAGTTCTTAGGCCTGTTCTGTAACCACGTATGGTTAGTCTTAACTATTTTTACTTATTACTTTTGATAGGCTGAGCTATCTCTCTGTGGCCACCAAGATATCATTTCATTCATTTATTTATTTTTAAATTTTTTGCCATGCTGTGTGGCATGTGGGATCTTAGTTCCCCAACCAGAGATCGAACCTGTGCCCCATTGCCTTGGGAGTGTGGAGTCTTAGCCACTGGACCACCAGGGAAGTCCCCATTCATTTATTTTTCATTTATGAAATAATGATGTTCAACTAACATGTCTTGGAAATGTTTATGCGTCTCTAGTGCAGTTAAAAGATTTTGCACGAAAGCTTTTAAAAGTGTTATTTGACATGAATCTTCCTTGAGTTTTTATAACTTTAACTGGATCCAACAATGAACGCCAAGGAGTCAATAAAAAACCTAATCACTCTCTTTAAATAAAAAAGCCATACATTTATTGCAAATCTAGAAGTACCAGAATGTCACAGAATACAGAACAAATCAGCAATCCTGTTTTCACTTTCTGCCAAACATTTAAAACCTTGATTACTGACATACTGAAATTGGCATACATTTTTTTTTCCATGCAGTTAACAGAATGGTCGTCTTAAGCAGATCGCTCTGAAACCAGATATAAATATTAAATTGTATTGAACATTCATAGTAAAAAATGCTGTAAAGTGCTGAAGTCATGAAGTCTGCAAAAGTGCCACAAGCTCCAAGTCCTTCTCTGGTAGTGACAGAGATTTGCTACATCCAACTTGTTCTAGGTGTGTCTGTTTCTGACAGACACGTTGTCATTTCCTCCCCAGCCCCTCCCCAAAGTTTTACAGATTGTCCTATTTCTATGGCTGCTCAAACACTATACAAAAACGTAGCAGGTGGTGATGAACTATGCCACTTTCATTTCAGTGCAGAGAAATATTCAAGCTTGTGTGTACCTGTAACCAAACTAGGCTTGTTATATTTTTTTTCCCCCTGAGTTGTCATAAATTAACAGTAAATGAATAAAGATGGAGCAGCGGTACTGACCATCACCTGTAGAGTGAGATTCAGGACATTATGAGTACATAGCCAACCGGTTACCCTCATACTTGCCCTTTTACAGAAAAATGTGCACATGAGAAATACTATACATGTAATGTAACTCCGAAAAAAAAAAACAGTGACCAGTTAACCCGATAACTCTGGTAACATAGAGCAATCGAGGTTTATACGATATAACTCATGATGGTAAAATAAATGTCTCTGCTATCCCACGTGAAATACAGAAATGCTTCAACGGTGAGATTAAAAAAAAAAAAATCAGAAATGCTTCAACAATTCAATGAAATATAATTCTGATCAAAGAAGATCCTCAAGTATTCTTAGGTGATAAAACAAATCATTTAAAAAAGCTAAGGCGATTTGCTACTCATCCTTGTCCCCCCCTTTATAAACGACACACGTTGTCTTTAATCAAACTGAAGAATCCTTACAACTTGGCCTTTTACGAGAGTCACTTTACAAGTTAAGAAGTATTCTTCGAGGCATGTAAAGGATTGCAGAAAGGGGGTAAAAATTCTGCTTATGTCTCAGATTTTCTTTCTTTTGATTACTTTATTCATTCTAGAATAACTTAATAATAAATAGTGGTTTAAATTAAAGACACTACAATCACATATTTCTGAATAATTAAAAGCAATAGGAAACACATTTTTGAATGCTGTGCTGTGTATTCTGTATTGAAATACTTCTGGTAGGGACTGGCCATAAAAAAAAGTGGTCATCTCCACATTTATGAAGTTCAAGTTACATATGTTTTTAAAATTTCCATTTACTAGCCAAATGTTTGGTCTCAAACTGTACTTCATTTCCATGAACTATGTGGAAAATTCAGAGGCCCTAATTTGTTAATGGAAACCTCAGTATTTTTCAAAGGGTTTTAAACAATTTGTTCATATTTCTGAAAATGAGAAATGTTTCAAATGATGTAAGATATATATATATATTTTTTTGGAATGGCCAATTTCATTTCAGTGGCCTCGGCCAGATGTCCTTTTCCAAGATAGTAGTTTATCACATGTGAGAGCTCTTAAAACCACTTTGCCAATTCATGTCACTCTTTTAAAACCGGAATGCGAACCCGAGAGTCCTGTGCATCTTTGTATTGCTACTGAATACAGCCAGGTCGATGTACGGAAAGGGTGTTGGGTGGTTTTTGTTTTGGCTTAGAAAACAAGCGAAAAGGCAGACTTACAAGAAGAAAAAGAAGGGTGTCGGTAGTGGTGTTCACGCACACATTCCCTTTAGCGCGTAGTCTGGAAAGCGGGTGGGTGGTCCACATCTCTGCTGCCCTGGGTCCCCTGGCCCCCACCCTCTGCAGCCCCCAGGGAGGCTGGTGTGAATGACAGGCGTGTCACACGGGCTCCGTTTTCACAGGAGCTCTCTGCTCGGTCTTCCCCAGGTCCATTTCAAGAAAGTCTTCCGGGATGTCTTGCAAAGCTTTCCCACGGTGGCTGTTGGCCTTCCCTTCCCCGGCTCGGTGATGGCGGCACAGCCCCCGCTTACAGGGTCTCACGAGGGCGAGGCACACGGCGGCCACAAGCATCCCAGCCGCGCAGGAGTAGAAGGCCCTGCTGTAGATCTTGCTCTGGTCCACCAGCAGCCCTGCGGGAGCGTCGGCACATTAGCCACCCAGACCCCCCCCCACCCCCCCCCACCCCCGCCCCAGGCTCCCCCAAACTCAGCCACTTCTCAGGCTCTTTGCCTTCCTTGTTTTGTCTGGATTTGTTTTGTTTGTTTGTTTTTTAAAGAAAAAAGCACGTGGAAGGTAGGAGTCTTTTCTAGACGGGAGAGAAGATGTAGACAAACATACAACCTATTTAGCACCTGAGAAAGTTGTGTCACTCAGATGTTCTTTGTGGGCTGATCTGTCCTAGCTGACAATCTAAAACTTGGGAACGGTGAGATGCCCCCTCCTTTGGAAAGCTGACATCCTCTCCTGAGAGGAAAGAGCTCTTTTAGTTTCACTCGAGTTCACTTCCGGTATCTTTTCACATGGGGTAAGATTTCTAATCACAGTAACCTCAAGGACTTACTTCAGGGCTAAGATGTAAAACAAACCCATGTCCTTCCTACAGGGAAATATTCTGTAGTGATTAGTGAAGTTCTCTGCAGAGTGCTGCTCTAGGTTCAGCTCCCTAAAACCCCCTCCCTAGAAGGGAAGCTGGCTTACAGAAGACCCTTAGTTCTGTTATCCCAAAAGTCAAAGGGTAATGAGGTCAGGAATCCAAGTGTTCCCCCGACCCCCGCCGCGAGCATTTTTCAAGGCCAACTGGTAGAAAAACCCTGGGCAGCTTGGGCTGCAGACCCAGGTTCTAATCCTGACTTGGTCACTGATTTACCATTGGGCTGTATAGGCTGACATTCTCTGGCTTTCACTTTCCTCATATTTAAGTCAAGAGAGGTGGCTCGCGTAACTTCTATCCCGACACCTCTGAAATTCTCTGCAAGTATAAAAATCAATAGTTTTTTTTTCTATTCGACTCAAATAGGAAGCTGGCACGATTAATAAAAGGACAGTATCCTACAGGTGGAATCTAAACTGTGACACAGATGAACTCATCTACGAAACAGAAACAGACTCACAGACTTGTGGTTGAAAGAATAGACTTGTGGATGCCAAGGGGGAGGGGGATGGGGAGGGATGGAGTGGGAGTTTGGGGTTAGCAGGTGCAAACTATTAGATACAGGATGGATGAACAACAAGCTCCTACTGTAGAGCACAGGGAACTCGATTCAATATCCTGGGATAGACCATCGTGGAAAAGTAAAATATTGTAAAAGGACAGCAGACAAGGGTTTTACTTTGTGTATTTAACTTACCTGCAAGGGGCGGTCCAGCCAGTCCCGCGATGCTCTGGAAGAAGACGTAGACGCCAGCTGCTGAAGACATCTTCTCGATTCCCACGACATCGTCCTCAGCAAGCAGCGGGATGTGGGTCCCTGCCACCGTCCCAACCATAATTCCGGAAAATACGCTACAGGCCATGAGACCCCAGAATTCAGTGGCGAAAGTAAAGGCGAAGAGGGACGCGGTCAGCAAGACGACACAGATGAGCTCGATGTAGACCTTGCGGATGGGCTGTCTGTTCAGGACCAGCCCAGCCCCGACCCTCCCGAACACTTCTGCGATCGCCATCGCCGATAATAAGAAGGCGGCACGGTCCGGGTCCAGGCCTAGACTGAGGCCCAAGGGAATGATGTACAAGGACGGGGCGAAGAACCCCAGGGTGACGAAGAGACCAAAAAACGCGTAGCAGATGAAACTTTTCTCTTTCAAAACGGAGAAGTCCAGCAGCGGGGCCTTCTGGCAGCTGGGCTTGGAGCCGGGCTGGCCCAGGATCTGCTGCAGGTCGGCCTTGGGCTCGAGCTCTACGGTCGTGTGGCCGGGCACGTTTTTAGGTGAGGTAGTTACTTCTACTCCTGAGTCAATGGAATCGATCGAGGTGCGGGTTTTCTCGTTCTCAAGCATGTACTGCGCTTCTTTCCGATTTTCGTGGGCAGTGGGTTTGGGGGTCCCAGGTCCTCTGATGATGATAGGTCTGAGCAGCGCCCCGCAGACCACGAGGTTGAGCTGCAGGAGACCCACGAAGAGGAGGCTGTACCTCCAGCCGATGGTCTCCTTCAGGGCCGTGATGGCTTGGGTGGGCAGGAGCGAAGGAGAAAGAAAAGCCAAGGTCAGAAATGAACTCAAGACCGGGGGCGGGTGTGGGGGCGGGGAGGAGCGAGAAGAAAGGCGGACTGGGAGACCGGAAAACAAAAGTGACTTGGCCGTGGGAATGCAGTCGAGAGGCACTACCCTTTCTTCTAGGTTTTGGGGGCTTTTAGGACTCGAGAAGGAGGAAGGTGCGTAAGGATGAGCAGAGAGACACATTTGCAGCCCAGGCCTCTGAAAGAGCTCTGGTGGGTGCCTTCCGCCAGGCAGAGACTCAAGATGAACTAAGTCCGTGACCCACATGGAGGTTCGGCAGACAGTCGTCTGCGGGCCAAATCCAACCCGCTGCCTGTTCTGGATGGTAAACCTTGGCTAGAACACAGTCGAGATCATCCTCTAACGTCTACGGCGGCTTCTGTGCTGTCGCCGCAGAGATGAGTGGGTCCGACAAGGACTTGCCCGTGAAGCCTGGAATTACTTCCTCTCTGGCCTCTTCAAAACAGAGTCTCCACCCTCTGAGCTAGATCGTTCTCCATCCTTCAACCCTTCGTAGTAACAGATGAAGAGGATAAGCTAAGAGTCTAAAAGCTCACAGGATTATCCTGGAGCTAAGACAGTTATTGTGTGGATATAGTACCGCCCTGGGCAGTACCGCTGCAGTTCTCCCGCTTTCTGTGTGGAATGTTCTAGCCACCTTCCTGCCAGCCCAGAGGCAGCCTGGAGGGGAGGACTGGACCCTGGCTGGGGTCCTCTGGCGGTTGGGTGGTGTCAGGCCAAAGGGGGCTTCAAGCCCCGTCGGGACAACGGGATAATGCAGGCCCCAAGAGACCTTCAGGAATTTCTGTCATCATCCCACAAAGGTGAAATGATGTTCATTAGAGTTTCACTTCAGTAGATTCTCGTTCTCTGAGAGCTGAAGGCCAGGTATAAGAGACGTGGGAAGTTGGTTCCCGAGAAAGATCAGCTTAGCAAGACAGCCCCGAATTCTGGGCCATGGGGTCTCCATTGACTTTTGTAGCATGCTTTGCTCACACCTCTTTTCCCCCTGTTAATATGGGAAACTCAGAATTGCAAAATCTTTCCGGCTTGGGTATTTCAAAGTGCCTTACGCTCCTCTGGCAGTGATCGCTCTGCTCTTTTCTCCAACTCACATTCCTTGAGCGCCTGCCTACCGGGTGCCAGGGCTGTGCTAGGGAACAAAGCCGACCAAGATGCAGCTTCTACCTTCAGGGCGTTCACAGGCCACTGATTCTCCCCTCAGTGTTTTATTCTGAAAAATTTCAGACGGACAGAAAAGTGCGAAGAATGATACCTATCTGCCTGCCCGCACTTCAGCGAATTTCAACAGTTAACATTTTTCTCTGTCTGCCTATTTATAGGCAAGCATATATAAATTTTTCTGCACTATCTGAAAAGCTTCAGACGTGACGCGTCACCCCTAAATACTACTACACGTACCTCCTTTGAACAAATCCGCCGTGATCCACTGACACAGTCACCAAGAAACGGCAGAGTTAAGAGGTTACTCTAAGTCTCCAAGGTGATTTGTCTACCACTGGCTAGTGAAATTCACAGGTTCTCCTTAAGATAGGGAAATAAACCAGGGATAAAAATCTCCCTGTGAGATTATCCACACACCATTCACGAAAGGGACTTTACTAGCGCAATTTAAATCTGCACCGAATATGGCTTTTTTGACCGAGGAGAGAAATAGAATAATAGGAAGAACCCGAAATCATTAAATCATCTACTTTGGAATGGCTGCTTCAAGCCTTACCCCTGAATATGTGCCATTGTATATTCCTATTTATGTAAACTTGGACCAGTATGAACATGTTTGAATTCCTAAAATCGGGGTTAGAGAAGACAGATCCTGAAAATGTGCTGGAGGAGAGAAGACAATTAACCTTTCCTTCTGCACACAGTCGAAGGTGTCAATCTAAACTGACGGCTGGCAAAAGTTAGTGTGGCAAAAGAAGGGCTAGTTCACGTGAACACGTAGACTGTAGTCGTCCACTTACCTGGTGCGAAAGCAAACATAGCAAAACATTCTCCTGTAGAAGCAACAGCCGTGACCACAGAGCGTCTCCTGTCAAAGTACTGTGACAGAATGGTGACAGTCGGGAGAAAGCTAAAGCAGTATCCCAGACCTGTGACGGAAAGTCAAAAACAATAGAAAGGACCACATCCTCATTGATGCCAGAAGAATGCATTCAAAGATCTGGGATTTTTGTGTTCATATTTAAAATGATAAGTTCTGGGAGCCCAGAAATTCATTCTGGAAAATAGTGCTGTCGCCAAAAACAACAACAACAACAACAAAAAAAAAACAGGTTTCATCAGAGGTCTGGAGAAACTGCAAGAGCTGTTTTGGAAAGCTAGGAGTTAAAAAAACAAACCTGTTTTCTGTTTTTTTTCCCCCAAATTTATATAATCCACAATGGACAGAACTCTTATCGAATATAGTTTTTATTTAAGACTTCTATTTGGAAATAAATGAGTTTTGGTACGTGTAGAAACACATGAAAAGATTTAAAGTGTTTTGAAAGGGAAAAATTTTTCTCAGACCCCGAAGAATAAGTTCAGCACAGACCCCTCCCCTACAGCTCAGGATCCTCACCGCCTGACTTGGGAAATCTCAGCTAAAGAAATGCAAACCTTGCTTTGTGAAAATGATGTCTTTTGGCTGCAAACTATCACAAAAGAGAAGTTCACTTTCTCACTGGTAAATATTAAAAAAAAAAATCAGACAAAAAGTCTTGGGCATTGATTGAGGAGAGGTTCCCCAGGGGAACACCCTGGAGCCCATACAGCCCAGTTCAAAACCACTGATCTGGGACATTATTGATTTTAAAGAAAAAAGAGAAAGGGAGAAAGAAATACACTTCGGATTTGATTTCCTCCTTCCCCCCCC
>RJWK010073649.1:0-10203 GCA_004363435.1 Platanista minor | reverse complement strand
AAAATGACTCTACTACCCAAAGCAATCTACAGATTCAATGCAATCCCTATCAAACTACCACTGGCATTTTTCACAGAACTAGAACAAAAAATTTCACAATTTGTATGGAAACACAAAAGACCCCGAATAGCCAAAGCAATCTTGAGAACAAAAAACGGAGCTGGAGGAATCAGACTCCCTGACTTCAGACTGTACTACACAGCTACAGTAATCAAGACAGTATGGTATCGGCACAGAAACAGAAATATAGATCAATGGAACAGGATAGAAAGCCCAGAGATAAACCCACACACATATGGTCACCTTATCTTTGATAAAGGAGGCAGCAATGTACAGTGGAGAAAGGACACCCTCTTCAATAAGTGGTGCTGGGAAAACTGGACAGGTACATGTAAAAGTATGAGACTAGAACACTCCCTAACACCATACACAAAAATAAGCTCAAAATGGATTAAAAACCTAAATGTAAGGCCAGAAACTATCAAAGTCTTAGAGGAAAACATAGGCAGAACACTCTATGACATAAATCGCAGCAAGATTCTTTTTGACCCACCTCCTAGAGAAATGGAAATAAAAATAAAAATAAACAAGTGGGACCTAATGAAACTTCAAAGCTTTTGCACAGCAAAGGAAACCATAAACAAGACCAAAAGACAACCCTCAGAATGGGAGAAAATATTTACAAATGAAGCAACTGACAAAGGATTAACCTCCAGAATTTACAAGCAGCTCATGCAGCTCAATAACAAAAGAACAAACAACCCAATCCAAAAATGGGCAGAAGACCTAAAAAGACATTTCTCCAAAGAAGATATATAGAGTGCCAACAAACACATGAAAGAATGCTCAACATCATTAATCATTAGAGAAATGCAAATCAAAACTACAATGAGATATCATCTCACACCAGTCAGAATGGCCATCATCAAGAAATCTAGAAACAATAAATGCTGGAGAGGGTGTGGAGAAAAGGGAACACTCTTGCACTGCTGGTGGGAATGGAAATTGGTACAGCCACTATGGAGAACAGTATGGAGGTTCCTTAAAAAACTACAAATAGAACTACCATATGACCCAGCAATCCCACTACTGGCCATATACCCTGAGAAAACCATAATTCAAAAAGAGTCATGTACCAAAATGTTCATTGCAGCTCTATTTACAATAGCCAGGAGATGGAAACAACCTAAGTGTCCATCGTCGGATGAATGGATAAAGAAGATGTGGGACATATATATAATGGAATATTACTCAGCCATAAAAAGAAACGAAATGGAGTTATTTGTAGTGAGGTGGATGGACCTAGAGTCTGTCATACAGAGTGAAGTAAGTCAGAAAGAGAAAGACAAATACCGTATGCTAACACATATATACGGAATCTAAGAAAAAAAGAAGTGTCGTGAAGGGCCTGGGGGCAGGACAGGAAAAAAGACACAGACCTACTAGAGAATGGACTTGAGGACATGGGGAGGCTGAAGGGTAAGCTGTGACAAAGTGCGAGAGTGGCATGGACATATGTACACTACCAAACATAAAATAGATAGCTAGTGGGAAGCAGCTGCATAGCACAGGGAGATCAGCTCAGTGCTTTGTGATCACCTGGTTGGGTGGGATGGGGAGGGTGGGAGGGAGGGAGACGCAAGAGGGAGGAGATATGGGAACATATGTACATGTATAATTGACTCACTTTGTTATAAAGCAGAAACTAACACCATTGTAAAGCAATTATACTCCAGTAAAGATGTAAAAAAAAAATGAATTCAGCGTTATTTTTTAAAAAGTAAAAATTGGTCTCATCATGGCAATTAATATCAATTAATGTCATAACTGCCTTTGCATAAAACAAACTCATCTGGCACTCAGTACTCTTTATCTTTCTACTGCCTCAAAATGAGTTACAGATAGACTTTAAAAAGAGATTATCTAAACTGAGTAACATACACTGGTAGAAAATCTGGAATCAGAAATCAAACAAAACCAGCTAAAGCAGATCACTATCCCTACAACTCAAAAGTTAGAAATCCTGTCATAGAGAATTCTCCATTTAGGTTCCACCAGTGACTCAACTATGTGTCTGGAGATTCTAAATTAACCACATGTGGAAGTATTGCTAATATCTTGATCTTGAGCTCCCAATTCAAGCAGACATAGGTTTAAATGGGCTTTTAACCTCAGTAGCTGTGTGATTTTCAGGCAGTTTTTTAATTTCAGGGTTTTTTTTTTTAATCTATAAAATGGGGATAATAATATTATCTAACTCTTAGGGATATAGTATTATATAAAATATTGCATCTAAAAGTCACTTACATTTTATGCC
Organism: Platanista minor; assembly: GCA_004363435.1. Lineage (NCBI taxonomy): Eukaryota > Metazoa > Chordata > Mammalia > Artiodactyla > Platanistidae > Platanista > Platanista minor. The sequence continues at coordinate 7,886 of RJWK010073649.1, read as the reverse complement.
TAAAGCAATTCACTTGGGAACACCTGGAATATTAAAAAATTCAATCACCATGTGTCCAGAAGAGAATTAGAAATATTATCAATGAATAGTTATGCCTATCAAATTCTGTGGGCTCAGGTTTAATAGACGCCCAAGTTGAACTAAAGTGGGCTCCAATTGAAATAAAGATCACTGCTGATTTTTCATTAAAAAAATGAATAAACAGCCTTTTAGGGATAACTGCTTATAATCGTTTCTTTTAATTTCATAACAAGACGAAAATGTTGAGGGATTCCACATAAAATCAGAATATTCATATAAGGCTGACAAGAATTTTAGTAGAGGAGAAAAATCATAATTGATTCTTTTTAAAGTAGGCTTGCATATTTGTGATGTCAGAGCCAGGGACCATAATCTTTCTACTGAGTTATTTCCCTGATTCTTAAAGTGTTCACAATTCCTCATTTCTAACCAAGGTTAGGGAAATGGCATTGCCTAAAAAGAACCCCCTTAAACTGGTCTCCTGCCTACTATCTCTCACTTATTTCTGGTTTTGTTTTTGGCCCCAAACATTTACTTACTATATATGTCAGAAACTTAAGACATAAGTCCCTTCATATAAGGACAAGATGATATGAGATGCAAAGATTTAGTTCTAGTCCAATAACTCAAGCATGATAAATGTACATTGAGTAGTTATTATCCTGGGAAGAGTCAACATGTGTCTCCAGAAATTCTTGTGGTAATTTTTTAGAACATCTAGAAAAACACAGAATATTTATTAGGAAGCATCAAAAGGGTAGGTATAAAGGCTTCTGGGTTTGAGTACAGGTTCTGCCACTTACAACCTGTGTGACTTGGCCAAGTTACTGAACCTCTCGATACCAATGTTTTCATCTGAAAGAAAAGATAATAATAGCAACTACTTCAAAGGGCTGATTGCAGATTAACTATGTACAGAAAGCTTAGAATAGGTTATAATAGGTAGTAGGCATTTAAAAATATTTATTCTCATTATTACTACTTTCTTTTTTTTACTATGCTACCTCGCCTCTTTGAGGACTTAAAAAATCTTAAAAGTTAAACATTTTAAAATGTTTTAAGACAAGAGGCTAGAAATCAAAGATGTAAGTTTAAAATTAGGAAAAATGAACAAAAATATAAAAATAAGTAAACATAAAATAAATAACATTTTATGTCAAAGGAGCCAAGAATATACTAGAGGGAAGGTCAGTCTCTTCAATAAATGGTGCTGGGAAAACAGGACACCACAGGCAAAAGAATAAAACTGGAGTACTATCTTACATCAAACACAAAATAATAACTCAAAATAAAAGACTTGAACGTAAGACGTGAAAGCATAAAATTCCTAGAAGAAGACATAGGCAATAATTTCCTGACATCAGTCTTGGCAATTACTTTTTGGATTTGACAGCAAAAGCAAAGGCAACAAAAGCAGAAGCAAACAAGTTGGACTAAATAAAACTAAAAAGCTGCTACACAGCAAAAGAAACCATCAACAAAATAAAAATACAGCCTATCAAGCAGGAGAAAATATTTGCAAACTGTATATCTAGTAAGGCATTAATATATAAAATATATTCAAAGAATGCATATAATGCAATAGCAAAACTCAAATAATTAATTTTAAGATGTGCAGAGGATCTGGATAGCATTTTTCCAAAGAAAACATACAAATGGCTAACAGGTACATTAAAAAGTGCTCAATATCACTAATCATCAGGGAAATACAAATTGAAACCATAGCGAGATATACCTCACACCTGTTAGAATGGCTATCATCAAAAAGACAAGAGATAGCAAATTCTGGTGAGGATATGGAGAAAAGGGAACGCTTGTGCACTGTCGGTAGAAAGTAAATTGGTACAGTCACTATGGAAAACAGTATGGAGGTTCCTCAGAAAATAAAAATAAAACTACCATATGATCCAGCAATTCCATGTCTGGGTATTCTTCCAAAACCAAAACATAACAAAAGAAAAAAAAGAACATTACTAATCTGAAAATATATCTTCACCCTCATGTTCACTGCCGCATTATTTCCAAGAAGTGGAAACAACTTAAGTGTGCATCATCGAATGAGTGGATAATGAAAATGTAATATATATATATATATATATATATATATATATATATATATATATATATATATATATATATATATATATATATATAGAAAGAGAGAGAGAGAGAGAGACAGAGAGACAGAGAGACAGAGAGACAGAGAATATTATTCAGCCATAAAAAGAAGAAAACTCTGCTATTTGCGACAACACAGATGGATCTAGAGGGTATTATGCTAAGTGAGACGTCAGACAAAGAAAAATATCATACAACCTTACTTATATGTAAGAAAAAAACAAAAAAAAGCTCTCAGAGAGAACAGATTGGTGGTTGGCAGAGGCAGAGGTAGAGGTTGCAGGGTGGGATGGGTGAAACTGGTGAAGGTGGTCAAAAGGTGCAAACCTCTAATTATAAGATGAATAAGCCCCAGGGATGTAGTGTACAGCATGGTGACTATAGTTAATAATATTGTATTGTATACTTGAAAGCTGCTGAGAGAGTAGATCTTAAAAGTTCTCATCACAAGAAAAAAAATATCTGTAAATATGTGTATCAATGGATGTTAACTAGACAATGGGGTTATCACTTCCCAAACCAAATTTCATCAAATCATTATGTTTCGGGCTTCCCTGATGGTGCAGTGGTTGAGAGTCTGCCTGCTGATGCAGGGGACACGGGTTCGTGCCCCGGTCCGGGAAGATCCCACATGCCGTGGAGCGGCTGGACCTGTGAGCCATGGCCGCTGAGCCTGCGCGTCTGGAGCCTGTGCTCTGCAACTGGAGAGGCCACAACACTGAGAGGCCCGCGTACTGCAGAAAAACCCAAAAACAAACAAACAAAAAAACCAAAAAAAAAAAACCCCAAAACATTATGTTTCACATCTGAAACTAATAGATTTATATGTCAGTTATAGCTCAACAAAAAATTGAGAACACAAAAATAATAAATACAACATTTTTATAATAATAAACAAATATACAAATAAATATAAACTGGAGATCAAGATGATTAAGGATGCTGAGCTCACCTCCCCCCATGAACACATCAAAACTAACTCTACAAAAAAAAAAAAAAAAAGAAAGAAAGAAAAAAAAAAACTACCTCTACATGTGGAGCAACCCTTGCTGAAACAGACTGATGACTTGCAGAAAGGCTCCTCTACAATCAAGACTATAAAGAAAGATCCACATGGAGTTTGGTAGGAAGGAAGGAGAAGCAATTCGGTCAGGACCCACATCCCCAAGAGGAGACATAGAAGAGCAGGGGGTTATCATGGGCTTGGGGATCCTCCCTGGAGAATGAGGGGTTCAAGCCACATACTGGGCAACCCAGCTCTGAGGTCTAACATGGCAAAGACAAGTCCACTGAGCTGGTTTGAAAACCAGTGGGACTAACAGGCGGGCTGTAAGAAACCTCGACTCCACTTATGAGAGTGCTCTTGCTTACTCCTGGGAACAAGGTGGAGGAAGCAGACTCAAACTGCCTGGGCTCTGGCTAATTTCCACTACTGCACCAGAGTACAACCCGGGGTGCAATGGTTCCCTTCTCCAGCCACTCTTGTTCTGGTGCAGCTCTCAACTAGGGGGAAGGAGCTTTGCCAAGGAGAGTGTCCACACTTAGAGATAATGGCTCAAACCTGACACTGCCTCTGAAGAGGGTGAAGACAGTCATTACCAGGGCTCCTGCACAGGCAGCAGGTTGAAAACAGCTTGGGTCTCTGAGCCACTTGCCAGGACCATCCCAGCCTCCACCACAACCCTCAAAGGATGTCCCCTCCAACCCACCTAGCTCTGATGCTGCTCTCCACTGGGGTCAAGGTACTATTGCTGAGAAGAGGGTGTGCAATTGAGAAAAACAGAACTGGCTTGGGTCTGGCCCTGCCTCTGAGTGGCACAAGAGCGGCTACTGCCAGCACGCATAGAGGCAGCAGATTGGAAACAACCTGGGGCTCTGACTGGTCTGCCAAGACAGTCTGCTCTATCCCAGAGCATACCCTGGCCCACACCTGGTACATGTTCCAGCCCCTCTTGCTCCGGTGCTGTTCTCCACTAGGGTGGAGGTGCCTTTGTTAGGGGGTGTGGACACACTGAGAGGGAATGGAACCAGCTTGGACCTGTTTCTCAGGACTTCTGCTCCAACACCTTGAGCCCTGACTCCACTGACGATAGGGCAGTGACCACCAGTGAGCATGGGAGATGCCCCAGTTCATACCTGGCTTGGGCTGTAGACCCTCCAACTTCAATCCTACCTCCCACCAAGACGAGAGCTTCCAGCATGTCCCAAGGGAAGACCCATGCTCACATCAGATCCAACTCTCCCACCAAAGCCACAGGGCACACACAGACTGCATAGGGACACTTCCACACAAGGACAACCCTTCAAGAATGGGATAGGTAACTTTTCACCTACTTTCAGAGAGCCAGAGAAAGATAAACAAAATAAGAAGACAGATGAATCTGTTTCACATGAAAGAAGAGAAAACACCCTGAAAAGAACCCTAACAAAACAGAGAGAAATAATTAACCGGTTAAAAGGTTCAAAGCTTTATTAATAAGAATGCTAACTGAACTTGGAGAAAAATTAGATAAACACAGAGAAAATTTTAACACGGCACCAGAAAATATTTAAAAAGAACCAGTCAGAGCAGAAGAATACCATAACTGAAATGAAAAACCAACTGGAAGAAATTAACAACAGACTAAATAATACAGAACACATAAGTGATCTGGAAGACAGAATAATGGAAATCACCCAATCAGAACAAGAAAAAGAAAAAGAAAAACAAATTTAAAAAAATGAGGATAGTTTAATGAGACAACATAAAGCATACTAACATACAGACAGACATACAGATTGGCAACAGACACTTAAAAAGATGCTCAGCTCACTAGTCACCTGCAAAATGCAAATCAATACCACAATTAGATATTATAGGGGTCCCAGGAGGAGAAGAAAGAGAGAAAGTGTTCAAAAATATATTTGATGAAATTATGACTAAAAACTTACTAAAGCTAAAGAAGGGAACAGATTTCCAGGTATACCAATCACAGAGAGTCCCAAACATGATTAACACAAAGAGAACCACACCATGACATATAGTTAAAATGGCAAATGTCATGAATAAAGAGAGAATTCTAAAAGCAGCCAGAGAAAAACAAAGAGCCACTGACAAGGGAACTCCCATAATGCTATCAGCTGATTTTTCTGTAGAAATTTTGCAGGCCAGAAGGGAGTGGCATGATATATTCAAAGTGCTGAAACGGGAAAACCCACAACCTAGGATACTCTACCCAGCAAGGTTATTCAGAATTGAAGCAGAGATAAAAACTTTTCAGATAAGGAAAAACTAAAAGCATTCATCAATATTAAACTGACCTTACAAGATGTGATAAAGGGTCTTCTTTACGTGGAAAAGAAAAGGGTACAAAAAGAAATAAGAATGTATAGGAAATGAAAAAGCCCACTAGTAGTGCAAATATATAGTAAAGGCTGTGGATCAACTACTACAATAAGCTAGTACAAAAATTAAAAGACTTGGGCTTCCCAGGTGGCGCAGTGGTTGGGAGTCCGCCTGCCGATGCAGGGGACACAGGTTTGTGCCCGGGTCTGGGAGGATTCCACATGCCACGGTGCGGCTGGATCTGTGAGCCATGGCTGCTGGGCCTGCGCGTCCGGAGCCTATGCTCCACAACAGGAGAGGCCACAGCAGTGAGAGGTCCACGTACGGCAAAAAAAAAAAAAAAAAAAAAAAAAATTAAAAGACTAAAAAATTGTAAAATCAACTATAACTATAATAAATAGCTAATAAATAGACATGGAATGAAAAAACATGACAGCAAAAACACAAAATGTGGGGGACGGGAGTAAAAAATGTAGATCTTTTAGAATGTGCTTGAATGTAAATGACTATCACTTTAAAAGAATTAGATATAGTTATAGGTCAATATATATGAATTCCATGGTAACCACAGATCGAAAACATTCAACAGACACACAAAAACTAGAGAGAAAGGAACAAAAGCATACCACGAAAGAAAATCACCAAACCACAAGGGATGAAGCTAAAAGAAGAAGGAAAGAACAGAGAAGAACAGAAAACAAGTAACAAAATGGTAATAAGTACATACCTATCTATAATCATTTTAAATGTCAATGGATTAAAAGCTCCAATCAAGTCTTTTTGTTTGTTTGTTTTTGTTTTTGTTTTTTGTGGTAGGCGGGCCTCTCACTTTTGTGGCCTCTCCCGTTGCGGAGCACAGGCTCCGGACACGCAGGCTCAGCGGCCATGGTTCACGGGCCCAGCTGCTCCGTGGCATGTGGGATCTTCCCAGACCGGGGCATGAACCTGCGTCCTCTGCATCGACAGGCGAACTCTCAACCACTGCGCCACCAGGGAAGCCCTCCAATCAAGTCTTAATGTGAAAATGACTCTACTACCCAAAGCAATCTACAGATTCAATGCAATCCCTATCAAACTACCACTGGCATTTTTCACAGAACTAGAACAAAAAATTTCAAAATTTGTATGGAAGCACAAAAGACCCGAATAGCCAAAGTAATATTGAGAATGAAAAACAGAGCTGGAGGAATCAGGCTCCCTGACTTCAGACTATACTACAAAGCTACAGAAATCAAGACAGTATGGTACTGGCACAAAAACAGAAATATAGATCAATGGAACAGAATAAAAAGCCCAGAGATAAACCCACACATATATGGTCACCTTATCTTTGATAAAGGAGGCAAGAATATACAGTGGAGAAAAGACAGCCTCTTCAATAAGTGGTGCTGGGAAAACTGGACAGGTACATGTAAAAGATTGAAACTAGAACACTCCCTAACACCATACACAAAAATAAACTCAAAATGCATTAAAGACCTAAATGTAAGGCCAGACACTATCAAACTTTTAGAGGAAAACATAGGCAGAACACTCTATGACATAAATCACAGCAAGATCCTTTTTGACCCACTTCCTAGAGAAATGGAAGTAAAAACAAAAATAAACAAATGGGACCTAATGAAACTTAAAAGCTTTTGCACAACAAAGGAAACCATAAACAAGACCAGAAGACAACCCTCAGAATGGGAGAAAATATTTGCAAATGAAGCAACTGACAAAGGATCAATCTCCAAAATTTACAAGCAGCTCATGCACCTCAATAACAAAAAAACAAACAACCCAATCCAAAAATGGGCAGGAGACCTAAATAGACATTTCTCCAAAGAAGATATACAGATTGACAACAAACACATGAAAGAATGCTCAACATCATTAATCATTAGAGAAATGCAAATCAAAACTACAATGAGATATCATCTCACACCGGTCAGAATGGCCATCATCAAAAAATCTAGAAACAATAAATGCTGGAGAGGCTGTGGAGAAAAGGGAACACTCTTGCACTGCTGGTGAGAATGTAAATTGATACAGCCACTATGGAGAACAGTATGGAAGTTCCTTAAAAAACTACAAGTAGAATTACCATACGACCCTGCAATATCACTACTGGGCATATGCCCTGAGAAAACCATAATTCAAAAAGAGTCATGTACCACAATGTTCACTGCAGCTCTATTTACAATAGCCAGGACATGGAAGCCACCTAAGTGTCCATCAACAGATGAATGGATAAAGAAGATGTGGCACATATATATAGAATGGAATATTGCTCAGCCATAAAAAGAAACGAAACTGAGTTATTTGTAGTGAGGTGGATGGACCTAGAGTCTGCCATACAGAGTGAAGTATGTCAGAAAGAGAAAAATAAATACCGTATGCTAATACATATATATGGAATCAAAGAGAAAAAAAAAAAAGG
>RJWK010073648.1:0-10203 GCA_004363435.1 Platanista minor | reverse complement strand
AATATTTTCTCCCATTCTGAGGGTTGTCTTTTGGTCTTGTTTATGGTTTCCTTTGCTGTGCAAAAGCTTTGAAGTTTCATTAGGTCCCATTTGTTTATTTTTGTTTTTATTTCCATTTCTCTAGGAGGTGGGTCAAAAAGAATCTTGCTGCGATTTATGTCATAGAGTGTTCTGCCTATGTTTTCCTCTAAGAGTTTGAAAGTTTCTGGCCTTACATTTAGGTCTTTAATCCATTTTGAGCTTATTTTTGTGTATGGTGTCAGGGAGTGTTCTAGTCTCACGTCTGGACGTTTTAAGGTGGGTCTGTATCTGACTGCCAGAAACCAAGAACAACACAGCGACACATTGATCAAGAGTTCTTAGACTTAGCTGATGCCAAGGAGGCCGTCCTGGCTGGGGCTGTAGGAAACCCCTGAAGCTCAAGATGGCAAAGAGCACGATGTTTCTAGGAGACCCAGCTCGATACTGAGCGCCGGCCGAGCTGGGCTGGGTGTTCCCTACACCAGAATCAGAGCTAAACTTTTTGTTTGTTTGTTTGTTTGTTTGTTTGTTTTGGCCATGCAGCTTGTGGGATCGTAGTTCCCAGAACAGGAACCGAGCCCGGGCCCTCAGCAGTGAAAGCGCGGAGTCTTAACCACTGGACCGCCAGGGAATTCCCACAGCTAAACCTTTTGGAAGCGAATCTCATCCTTGATTCACAGTTGAAGACCTGTGACTCAGAGAGGTCAATTTTCCAAAGACACACACAACTCAGGAAATGATGAGTTTGGAATCAGAGTTGCTCTCAGAATCCAAGGCCTATTCACGTTCTGGTCCGATTAGAATTGAGGATTCATGTGGGGAACGGTGGTCATGTACGGCCACGTCAGGAGAGATCTTGAAGTCACGGTCAAAAATGAACCCACACACGTTTTTCTGTGATGGGAGGAGTGCGTTTCTGGTGCTTTATTTTCATTGCAGTTTTGTTCAATCATGTGCTTCGTCTGCCGAATTCAATCTAAGGTGCGTGTTGCTGTTGTTTACGTCTCCAGGTCACGACTGGTGTATCATCCAGCTGGGAGTACAGGGGGTCATCCAGGGCTTCGATGTGGACACTTCTCACTTCACACGAGGAGATTATGATCCTTGAGTGTCGAGTCAAGCGGCAAACTTTGAAGAAGGTGCCTCGGGAACCAGTGGCCCAACCCCGGGAAGGAGCATTGTGGGGTGGTGAGGCCCATCTGCCCCCGACCGCACACTTCCCACCCAGGCAGGCTCAGCAACTTGTCTAGAGGCCCCTTTATTGCCACGGGAGCTTTACAATGAGATTCCCACTCAAGTGCTCTGTGATTTTTGATTTTTAGCTTAACAGTGTTCTTCGACCCAATTTAGATTTCATTATTCCCATGCTCTGCAAGCCACCCCTCCCCACCCCATGGTGCCCCTGCACATCACTGTGAGGTTTGGTGAGCAAGTTGCTGGGGCAGGTGGCAGGAGTGGGCTGCCCGGACCGCCTGGACGATGTGAAGCCAGGTCTGAGCCACCTGTGGGACCAGCGCACCTGCCCCCTTTTGGCTGCCCTGGTCTGCGTAATGACATGGCAGCCATGGGCTTTCCAGAAAGGGTTCCTTTCCACACCCTGGAATGCTGGGCCATGTGACTCATAAGGCTCTTTAACTGGCATCCTCCGAGGTTGCTCCCAGAGTTAACTGTTTGGAAACATGTACCATTAAGTGCATGTCTATACATGTACTTGGGAAAGAGAAATCATGTCAGTTAGCAAATGTATTTTGGAAGCACTCTGCGCATAGCACTGTATGAGGCTCCTTGGACATGAATGGGCTCACCTCCTGGAAGACAGCTGGGGAACCCGAAAAGTCACATGACGATAGGAGGGATGCTCCTTTACAAGCAGGAATGACTAGCAGACAATGACTAAGATGCCTTCAGCAAGCCCTTCAACTGTCCACAAGTGCTTCTATTTCTGAATCGCCCGCGTATCAATTCTAAGGATGCCTTTGGGGGCGGTAGTGTCTCTGGAATTGACTTACAATATTCCAAAACTTTACTAATCAAGCTTTCTGAAAACTCTAGTCATGTGACAAAGTTGTTGAAGTTTGACTGAACTTGGAAGCGATATTTATTATTTAATGAGCAGACGTACCACCAGATGTTCTGCACCCCTTTTTGAAGTTACCATCGGTAATTTAAATACTGAGGAACTTTAACATGTGTGGCTGTTACTTTGATCATCTGATACTTTGACTTCAGAAATCATGTCGTTAGTGTTATTTGGCAAAATGAAAATGACCACACAATCCGCTAAGAGGGTATATATATCCTCTTTGATTCTGAACACAAACCGTAACCCTAATGGTCACTCTAACTTCAGATAAACAACCAGAAATCCCACAACAAGAAGTCAGGACATGAGCCACAGCCAGCCCTGAGGAGTCTGAAGCCATTGCTAAGGTGTATGTCTCCCCAAGGAACGGGGTCTTGTCACGGACTGTTAGGACAGCAAGGGAGCAGCCCTCCTTGCCCGTCCATGAACTCAACTTGGCACAGCTCGTGCATGTGTACCTGCCCTGTGTGACCCTGAAGATGTTTCTGGAGAGGTTTGTGCAACCCCTGTACCACGGCCCATGCGATGTCTAGGGCACTGCTTCCCATAGGGCGGTCTGCTCGCAGTGACCCTGCTTCAAAATGATGCCCGATGAGGTATATACAGAAATTGATGCCTTAAATACTTTTGATAGCAATTGGACAAAGTAACTTTATGCCTGATGAATTTAATACAATAAACAATTTGGCTTGTGTTTCGGCACATTCTTGTTTTTCCAAGTTTGTCTAGTAATTAATTTATATTGTGTTTTACAAAAGCGTTGATCCAGCACTGGCTGGGAGATACAAAATGGTAACAACAAATGGGCCCTTCCAGTTGAGGAGCACTGATCTAGGGGAACTGTTGCGAGGTTCAGGCTGACCCATTTATGCCATGGTCCATGGGAAGAGCCCAGGTTTTATGTGAACATTCACATCACATTCTGGCCGATTCTTTCTGTGAGCCCTCAAGGTGAACGCATTTGGAGGCTCTTTCCCAGGCCTCCCTGTCCATCCCCTTTCACCACCACCCAGTGGCTAGTTTGACCAGGTTGAAAAAACAAAGCAGGCCTTTATTCTGTTTATTAAAACTGAGACTTGATCTTTATTAGTATTTTTATTAAAGTGTTCCATTAGGCATCCATCATTAATTTTTATTACCAAATGTCCTTCCCTGTAAGCCCCACACGGGCATTAGAATGAGAGAATTTATTGCTGCCTAGAGCCACCACTAACATTTTTATATTTACTGCTAGCTGAAGTCCAACGACTGGAATTGTTTGGTTCCCATGACAGAGCTTAAACCGGGAAATCCTGCTTCCAGCCACAACTGTTTTCCTGTCAACTCCCGGCAGAGGTGAGGTCATGTACGACTCAACCTTTCCCTGGTAAATAAGATGTGGACCCCTCTCCAGCGCTGTGGCTTCTTCAGTTAATGTTGGCAGGTTTTAAAAATACAAAATGAAGTCACCCTTTCCTTCTTGCGCTAGCATTTTAGGGTTATAATTTGCCCTTTTAGTGCGCTAGGAAATTCTTGTCTTAGCGTCCCCATCCATAGGGAGTTAGGAAAAACTGTCATTTAAATTAGGATGTGATGGAACTAAGTTGTATTGGGTTAGATATCTCCTAACAATTTCTATTTCACAGGCATATTAGCAGTTGAAGTGCTATGTACAAATAACCCTCATTTTATTTTATTTAACAGCTTTATTGTAATTCACATAACATGCAATTCACCCATTTAAGTGTACGATTTAAAGTCTATGTAAATGATATACATGTGCAACCACCACTGCAGTCAACTTTAGAACAGTTTTTATCACCTCAGAAAGAAATCTGATACTCTTGAGCTATCAACCTTCATCTCCCCCAGCCCTAAGCAACCACTACGCTACTTTCTGTCTCGATACATTTGACTACTCTGGACATTTCCTATAAATGGTCTTTTGTGACTGTCTTCTTTTACTTAGCATAATGTTTCCAAGGCTCATCCATGTTGTAGCATGTGTCAGTACTTTATTCCTTTTTGTGGCCGAATAACGTTCCGTTGTATGGATAGACACAGTGCTTATTCATTCATCAGCTGATAGACATTTGGGTTGTTTCCACCTGTTGAATACTTATGAATAATGCTGCTAACATTCCTGTACAAGTTTTTGTGTGGACATATGGTTTGCATTTGGGTATACACCTAGGATTGGAATTGCTGGATCATATAATAACTCTATGTTTTTAATTGTTTGAGGAATTATCAGACTGTTTTCCAAAATGGCTACACCATTTTACATTCCCACTAGCATTCTATGAGGGTTCCAATTTCTCCACATCCTCCCAACACTTGTTATTTTCTGAATTTTTGATTACAGCCATCCTAGAGGATATGAAGTGGTATCTCACTGTGGTTTTGATTTGCATTTCCCTCATGACCAATTATGATGAACATCTTTTCAGTTGCTTGCCTGGCCACTTGCATATTTCTTTGGAAAAATGTTTATTCATATCTTTTGCCCATTCTTAAATTGGGTAAAAATCCAATGTTATTATTTTATTATTAGTCTTTTATTACTGAGTTGAAGAGTTTTTCGTATATTCTAGGTGCAAACCCTTTATCAGATGTATACTTGCAGATACCTTCTCCCTTTCTGTGGGTGTCTTTTCACTTTCTCTAGAATGTCTCTTGAAGCACAGCAGTTCTCACTTTTGATGAAGTCCCACTATGTGTTTCTGTTGCCCATGCTTTTGGAGTCATACTTAGAAAATCATTGTCAAATCCGAGGTCATGAAGAATTACTCCTAGATTTTTTTCTAAGAGATTTACCACTTTAGCTCTTAGATTTAGGTGTTTGACCAATTTTGAATTAATTCTTGTACATGGTGTAAGGTAAGGTTTCAACTTCACTCTTTTGCACGTGGATATCAGGTGTCCAAGAGCCATTTTTTTGGGAAAAGACTCTTCTTTCCCAGTTGAATGATTCTGGCACAGCTGTGAAAAATTAGTTGACCCATATACATACATGGGTTTATTTCTGGACTCTCAATATCATGTGTTTATCTTTAGGCCAGTCCCACACTGTTTCGACTAATGTTGCTTTGTAGTAAGTTTGGAAGTCAGAAAGTTTGTCTTCCAGATTTGTTCTTTTGGAAGATTGTTTTGGTTATCTGGAGTCCTTTACAATTCCATGCTCAATTCTGTGTTTCAGAATCAGCTTGTGAATTTCTACAAAGAAGCCAGCTGGGATTCTCATAGAGATTGCATTGGATCTGTAGATCAGTTTGGGGAGTACCGCCATCTTAAAAATACTAACTCTTCCAATCCACGAACATGCGATGTTTTCCCATTTATTTACATTTCCTTAATTACTTTCAACAACCTTTTGTAGTTTTCAAAGTATACATTTTGCACTTCTTTGTTAAATTAACTCCTACATCTTTTATTCTTTCTGAATACTATTGTAAATGGAATTGTTTTCTTAATTTCATTTTTGGATTGCTCATCATAAGTGTATAGAAATACAATTGATTTTTGAATATTAATCTTGTGCCCTACGACTCTGCTCAACTTGTTTATTAGTACTAACGGATATTTAGTGGAATCGTTAGGATTTCTATAGACAAGATCATATTATCTGTTAATATAGTTTTACTTCTCCCTTTCCAATATGAATGCCAGCTTCCTTCCTTCCCTTCCTTCTTTCCTTCCTTCCTTTCTTCCCCCTCCTCTCTCTCTCTCTCTCTCCCTCCCTCTCTCTCCCTGTTTCTTAAAATCTCCAGTGCAAAGTTGAAAAGAAGTGGCAAGAGCAGAATCCTTGCCTTTTTCCTGATCTTGGAGGGAAATCATTCAGTCTTTCACAATTAAATATGTTGTTAGCTGTGGGTTTCACAGATGCCCTTTATTAGATTATGGAAGTTCCCTTCTACTCCTTCTTTGTTGAGTGTGTTTATCATGAAAGGGTGTTGGATTTTGTTAAATACTTTGTCTTTGTCTATGAGATTATCATATGGCTTAATAAAATGTCTTTTATTCTGTTAGTACCGTGTATTACATTAATTGATCTTCAGATGTTAAACTTGCATTCCTGGGGTAAATCCCACTTGGTCATGGTGTATACTTTTTCTGTAATGTGTTGCTGCATTTGGTTTGCTAGTGTTTTGTTGAGGATTTCCATGTCCCTGTTCATAAGAGCTATTTGCCTGTAGTTTTCTTTTCTTGTGATATCTTTGTCTGGTTTCAGTATCAGGGTAATACTGGCCTCATGAAATGAGATGGGAAGTGTTCCCTCCTGTTTTAAATTTTGGGAAGATTTTGTGAAGAATTGATATGTATTTTTTGTTTACTAATTCAATCTATTTACTTGACAGATTGTCTGTTCTTGAGTCATTTTCGGTAGTTTGTGTCTTGTGAGAATTTGTGCATTTCATCTATCTGATTTATTGGTATACAATTCCTCTTTTATAATTTTTCTTACTTCTGTAGGTCAGTAGTAATGTCCTCTCTTACATTTCTGATTTTAATAATTTGAGTCTTTTCTCTCTTTTTTCTTAGTCAATCTACCTAAACGTTTGTTAATCTTTTAAAAGAACTGGATTTCAGTTTCACTGATACTCTCTATTTCATTAATTTTTACTCTAATCTTTATTATTTCCTTTCTTCTGCTTGCTCTAGGTTTAGTTTGCTTTTTTTCCCAGTGTCCCAAGGTGAAGGTTCTAATTGTTTAATATGGGTATTTATAGCTATAAATTTCCCTTCAATCACTGCTTATTGGACACCATAAGTTCTGGCATGTTGTATCTTCATTTTCATTCATCTGAAAGTATTTTCTGTTTTACTTTTTGATTTCTTCTTTGACCCAGTGGTTTAGAGTGTGTTGTTTACTTTTCACATATTTGTGAGTTTTCCAAATTTCATTCTCACTGATTTCTAATTTCATTTCATTGTGATTGGAGAACACACTTTGTATTATTTCAACCCATTTGTTTATAACCACATATATGGCCTATTTTGGAGGATGTTCCATGTGTACTTGAGAAGAATGTATATTTTGCTGTTGCTGGGTGAAGTGTTTTATAAGTCAACTAGGTATAGTTGGTTTATAGTGTTGTTCTATTTCCTTGTTGATCTTTTTTCTAGTTTTTCTATCCATTATTGAAAGTGGAGTACTGAAGTCTCCAACTATTATTGTTGAGTTGTCTATTTCTCCTTTCATCTCTGTCAGTTTGTTTCCTTTATGATTTGGGTATGTGTTATTAGGTGCATATATGTTTATAATCATTATAGTTTCCTGAAGGATTGACCCTTTTTTCATTATAAAATGTTCCTCTTTATCTCTAGTAACATTTTTTGCTGTTGTTGTTTTAAAGTCTATTTTGTCTGTTATCAGTAAAACCACTCCAGTTTGTTAGTGGTTGCTGTTTGCATGATCTAATTTTTCCATCCTATTACTTTCAATATATTTGTATCTTTGAATATATAGTGTGTCTCCGATAGGCACTATATAGTTAAGTTTTGTTTTTCTGTGCAGTTGGACTGTTTCTGCCTTTTGATTGTTTAATACATATTTTGCTATTGTCTGTTATTATATAGTTGGAGTTACAGCTACCACTTAACTTTTCGCTTTCTGTGTCTCGTGTCTTTTTTTATTCCTCTTTTCCTCCTTTACCACTCTTTTGATTTAATTGAATTTTTATAAACAGCATTTTAATTTATTTAGTAATTTTTCCCACTATTTTATTTTTACTTTCTTTCAGAAATATTCCTCTTATATAGCTCTATTTCCATTCTCCCCTTTGGTGGCCTTGTTGTTTTACAAAGCACACCTATAAATGTTACAAACCCAACGGTACACTATTACAATTATTTACATAATTTTATGTCTTATGAAGAAGCTGAGAGAAGAAAGGACAGCAAGTTTACTTACATTTACTTAAGGTTTGTTATATTCACCTTCCTATTTATCATTTCTGGTTGTCTTCACTTGTTCCTGTGGATTTAAGTTACCATATGCAGTCATTTTCTTTAGCCCAATACAGCTGTGCTCCCAACAACCTCCTTTGTGCAGTTACTGGTAAATATATTACACATAGATCACATTTCTATTTATCAAAAGCCCAACATGCAGTATATACATATTATTTTATACTTTTTTTTTTTTTTTTTTGGTACGCGGGCCTCTCACCGCTGTGGCCTCTCCCATTGCGGAGCACAGGCTCCGGACGCGCAGGCTCAGTGGCCATGGCTCACGGGCCCAGCAGCTCCGCGGCATGTGGGATCTTCCCAGACCGGGGCACGAACCCGTATCCCCTGCATCGGCAGGCGGACTCTCAACCACTGCGCCACCAGGGAAGCCCCTATACTATTGTTTTTTAAATCACTTAACAGAAGAAGGGACAGGAGCCGTGTATTTATACTGTCTCTTATAATAATTATATAATCACCTTTCCAGGTGCTCTTTGCTTTTTCATGTTTAGCTGCTGGCCGTGTTACTCTAGTGAAGTCAATTTCACCCTCACAGTGTGAAGCTTCTGGTGCTGCCCCTTGCGGGGCACAACCCTGGGGATGCCCACAGTGACCCTGAGAGGACAGTTTGGGAAGAGCTCTCTTTGACTATCTCTTTTCTTAACCACATTCACAGTTAGCTCCAATAATTGCCATTCGATTGCTCTATTTTTTTTTTCTATTTTTTCAACAATGCCCTGGGCATAAATTGCTCCACATACCAATCCAATTAAAATGTGGGTTTCTTTGAAGTGATAGTTTTTGAGGTCAGTGTTTGAGATTTGTTCTGATCCCAGAAAGGCTTCTTTGAGCTCTTTCCCTGTTCTTTCCAGCCAACTGTCTCGCTTACAGTTTGTACTGCAGTTTTATAGTTATATATAACTATATATATATATATAACTATATATATATATATATATATACGATGAACGCATTAGTCTCAGTCTCCTCTTATTAGCTTTTCACCATCACTGCCATTATTTTTGAGAGCACCCTTAGGCTTGAACTTCTCCATACTCTGTTCCACGTGAAGCCCATTTACTGGGAAGAGATTTGGGGCTCTCTGTTCTAGGACCTGCTTCTCCCTGATCTCTGAGCCCTGGCTCTGGAGCTGGGGGGTGGGGACAATGGTGCACTTATCTCTGACTGACAGCCCTGCTTTAGGAGCTGGGTGCTCAGTGGAAGGAGGCAGTAGCTTCAGGTCTTCTTGGCTTGTCTCTCTCAATGTGGACCCCCTGTCTTGTGAACTGAGACACAGGCGATCATGGCCCCAGCATCTCAGTGGGGCTGTGTGCAGGGTAGAGCCCCGTCTCCCAAGTGGGGGCTGGGTGGAAGGAAGGTGCCCCCTCTTCTCAGCCACATTCCCCTGGAACTTAGCCTCACAACAGGCAGATGAGGCAGAATGAGAACCCCCCTGGGAAGAAAGCCCCCAACTGAGATCTGGCGACCAGCCCTGCATTTGTGGCTGCACCTGTGTGGAGGGGAGACTCCACTTCACTGTAGTGGGAGGAGGGAGTGAAGGTGCTGGCCTGGTTCACATACCACAGACTCTCCCTGGTCTTGTTGAGTTTTAGTAGATTTTTGGAATAAATGTGGCTTCATTTTCTGTGTGCCCTTAGGACAATTCCCAGACTTTATTTATTTATTTCATCTTTATTGGAGTATAATTGTTTTACAATGTTGTGTTAGTTTCTGCTTTATAACAAAGTGAATCAGTTATACATATGTTCCCATATCTCCTCCCTCTTGCGTCTCCCTCCCTCCCATCCTCCCTATCCCACCCATCCAGGTGGTCACAAAGCACCGAGCTGATCTCCTTGTGCTATGCGGCTGCTTCCCACTAGCCATCCATTTTACGTTTGGTAGTGTATACATGTCCATGCCACCCTCTCACTTTGTCACAGCTTACCCCTCCCCCTCCCCACATCCTCAAGTCCATTCTCTAGTAGGTCTGTGTCTTTATTCCCGTCTTGCCCCTAGGTTCTTCACGACATTTCTTTTTTTCTTAGATTCCATATATATGTGTTAGCATATGGTATTTGGCTTTCTCTTTCTGACTTACTTCACTCTGTATGACAGACTCTAGGTCCATCCACCTCACTACAAATAACTCCATTTCGTTTCTTTTT